>JZLH01S0626564.1:19531-35400 GCA_001188425.1 Eucidaris tribuloides | reverse complement strand
CATAGACAGTACTAAAAAGAATAATTGCCATGTTGATATATATACCCGCAGCCAATAGACTGAAGGTTCAATACACCAAAACCCTTTTGGGTAAAAATGTACACCGATATCCTGATGCACATACAATTTACAAATAGTTTCAACAGTCTATTAGACTTTCGGTCTGAAGAATTTTCAGCGTGTTGGGCTGTGTATCCATGAGGGTGGTGGTCTGATCTGCTCCAGCAATCTCGCTGTATAGATTCCCGTGCGTATATGTTTATGTGCCCCACACAGTGATTGGGCAATTTATATCTGGCCATGCTACTCTGCCTTTAACCCTATTTTAACTGGGCTATTTCAGACCAGGTTTTTTACTGGGGGGGGGGGGGTCAATATCTGACCCCCCCTGAATCTCGGCCCGCCGATCGCGCGATCAGCGCGAAATTTGCATGCGCATAGAGCGGATGTAAACTACACCGGACTGTTTAGTGAAAAATATGCGAAAAAATTATTTTTTCTATTTTTTAAGTAATTAATGTATCGAGAATAAGTATGAAAATTGTGTTTTCGCAAAAACTAATAATCACTTATGTACAAGCTAGTAGATGCTAATTATATATAGGATGGATAAGAGATAATATATAGAACAATATAAACAATATCTACGCAAAAAATTTGCCAAATTGGAATTAATAAAAATAAAAATAATGTATATCAATTGTTGTTGTGAATTGTCATTATGTATTTCTTTGTTTTTTCCGACGCCTTTTTGTTTTCTATTGTTTCTTGTGAAATATTGTTGGGCTGACACATTTTCCAATCGCTAAACACATAATTATCATTTCAACACTAAAAGCAAAAAATAATCATACATTATGATTCCTAGGCTGAAACACAGATTTCCATTGATTTGTACACGAAATCACCGTTTTGTGAGCAATTTTGGGGTTGACATGCATGTATAAAAAGCGGCCAGCGGTCGTAAGGTATGTCAATTTCTGCCGAAAAGATGGTCTCAAAGATGCGCAAGACTTGAAAGTAAAAGTCGGCGAGCGACGCAGTAGAAAAAGTTTGCACGGCGGCATGGTCGCGAAATTCGTCGAGGGGGGTCAAATTGACACCCCCCCCCAGTTAATATAGGGTTAATGCTCACTGTATATTTTGAGTGGATCTCCATCAAAAACATCCTTGGCACAGCGTCCAATTTACAAGAGAGGGATGTTAGAGTACTAGAAGATCATCACATATTTCACCTGTCCTTCGTGCACTTCATCGGCTTCTGATAAAGCTGGCGTTATTTGATCTAAACCTCCTCCGACTATCGTGGGTAAAATATCGTCAATAACATGATATATCAATATATCGCGCAAGTTGAAAAACAGATTTGTGATGATGAAAATAAATCTATTTTGGGTTAAATTGACAGTGCGCCCTGTAGGGCTGTTATCAAAACGTGGTCAAAATAATGTTGCTTTGTATAGACCCTCTTGTAACAAGATCGGGAGATTCATGGTGCCGATTGTTTGTAAATGGCATTTTTGGTGGGCAGTGTGTTGACAGAGTTGTTATATTTGTTGATAAGTGCACTACTGCTTTTGATACAAGTTTGATAGCTGAACAGCATGGAGGTCTCTTTTATTCCCACCTCCCTGTTTCTTCCTATACGAGTGCAGGCAGTAGCACTCGTGTGCTGAGTATTCATAGCTATGCCTATGGGGATTTCTTGGTCCCTCCCACTGCAGTGCATGCATTTACTCCATTAGGTTTTCATAACCGATGATATTTGGGGCCATATCGTGCCTCCGGCAATATTTTGAAATAAGCATGAGACCGAGTATTCAATATTAACTAATTTCAATTTTATCAAAATATCGCCCAGCACTAGCTTCCGATTCCCTTCATTGCTCACTTGTAAATGCCTCTTAGAAGAATGCAATTGTAAGAGAAACATTTCTTTCTGTGCCAGGAGTAATACACAGTGTCAGACATGGCACATAATAAATTGCCATTATTGTCCAATAACTTCTTCTGCAAGATGCCTAAGAGTTCAACCTGAAGCCTGTATCTTTTAAAGACAGATTTGGCTAAGATAACCACGGTCTGTGAATGCCATGATATTCACCCATCATTCCTCGTTTCACTCTCCACTTCTAATTTCCTTTTACATTTTCTGCAAGATGCCTAGCAATTCAACTTAATTCCTTTTTAAAGACAGACTTGGCTAAATTCTGAAATCTGTAAATGCCGTGAATACCTCTGATTGTTCCTCCTTTCACTCTCCAATCCCAATTTCATCCTCTGACTTACTCTTCAGCAACATGCCTTCAAACATGGCATACTCATCACTTTCTGATTCCGGTTTCTCAGCCTCGCCCCCATCTTTGTCCTTCTTCTGGGGTCGTTTTTGTCTCGGTTTGACGGGAGGGGACATCGTCAGGGTTTCCTTGTTGAACTGGAGAGGTATGATGCCAAGGTCACCGTCAAAGCGATTCTTGACAACCTGCATGGAAAATCATGAGGCAGCAAGGGATACTAGAAATATCATATAATTGTGCTTTATACCTCCATTGGAATAAAATGAGGTGAGAATAGTAATGGAATGTCCAACAAAATATGCCTTGCACATCTATACCTCTAATTAATTGTGCTACCAAGTTTCATTTGAATTGCGTGGAAAATGAAAAATATATTCTACAATATTTTTGTAATACTGTAAATGCCATTTATTTCACAAATATCTAATTTCAAGTGAATTTGTGACAGTTTACTTTCACAATTTTGTTGCATTTACATTAAGTTTGTACAGGTTTTCGGAAAGTAAAAACTGTATTTGTTTAGTTGCGAAATTCACAAAAATAACACTACACTCGCAATATTCAGCATTATACAGTACTATATACACCATACATTTTGCTAACATTATTTTTGCTTCAAGACGGGGAATTTGCGCGAGTATCTTCTCACGAGTTTATTGTATTTGCATGCATTCTGTACAGAAATATCAGGAGGTGAAAACTGCATTAAGTCGCAGAATTTGTGAAAATAAAACCACCGCGAATCATTCAGCACATACAGTAACTCAAATAACTGACTGAATTGCAATACACCTAACCAATACTGTTCTTGTTTATGAGACTTGCAAAACTGACCTTTGACTTTTCACTGACTATATCTACCAATTACACTCACGGCAAGGATTTAAAATATACAGATGAATTACATCTGGATTGAAAATATGCCTTCTCAAGCATGAAAAAAGGGCAAATCTAAAAAACAAGCTTCATTCTTATTTCCTTTCTACCTTTCTCGTTCCTCCACTCACCTGTATATATTTCTTTCCTCGTAATGATGTCAGTCTTCGGTCTTGTAGTATGAGGACATTGTCTGCCTCCTGGCTGGCTTTTGCACTACCAAAGATTGAGGCTGTTTGAAGCTCATCTGACTCCTTCTCCTGCCATTAGAAAATATTGAAAATCGTTTAACCAGGGAGGTGTTATAGGAGTGGAAAATCATCGCTTTCCTTTGAACCCCATGTTTGACGCTGCAGAAAAGGTATTCTCACCGCAGCACATGCTAGCCAGGTGGTTTGAAAAAAGACTGCATTATTTGCAAGGATTAAATCACCAAACTGGGTAAAGGTCTACTTAACTGGACGTTGGACAAGCGAGTATTTGTAATGTAAAACTGTACTTCTTAAAGATAGATTACAGAATTGCAAGTCCATCACTTCCCTTAATTGTGATTACCAAACGGTAGTAAATTACTTACAAATAGTGTGTTGAAAGTTTGAGATCCAGACGTCATGAATTTATTGTTCTATGAGAAAAACTAATAACAATATGCTACCAGAATATTGTTCTTTCCGTGAGTTCAAATTTTGCACAAATTGCCAAACAAGGTATGCATGACCAGCTGACGGGCAGTGGGCGACTTCGTACACTGCTATGGTTTTAATGTTTTAATGGATCAGGCAGTTTTGGAACTAACGGAATGTGCTTGTCACTTTGCAAATTTTGAAATTTAACTGTCCAGATTTTCAACAAAACTATGTATTATACCCAAAGGTTCTATGACAGGTATTTACTTATACTAATCTTCACATTGTGAACGATTTGAGCTGATTTCATTCATTTTGCCATTTACTGGCGTGCAAATCCCAAACTCTATCTTTAGACAGGGAAAATAAGACATGAACACTCAAAAACACGCATTAGCGAAGTTCAAAATCCTAAAGACCCCATATCAATTTTTTTTTTTAAATGGGAATCTAAAACATGTGCAAATGTGCTCAAAGATGTTAGATATAACATTTTTGCAAGTGTTCATTATTCTTTATATCAGTAATAGCTCATAAACTATAAGAGCGGAAGCATAACTTTGGAATTTGTTTTGTTCCCTATTCCTGACAATACCTTTTCACAAATTATAGCTGAAAACTTATTACTGAACTGTAAATCTATAAAATTGAAATATCATTTGGTGCCTGAAGTTGTTCGGGTCGTAAAAGCGCAGCTTGGAGCATGGAATGTCAAAGCACTGTGGAATGTCATGTATCCAATTATCATTCCGTTGATTCATGCATAAATTAATATAATATCCACCAAGTTTCCACTCCTATAACATCTCCTTTTCAAACATCAAGAAGTGATTTAGGTAAAAGGAGAAAGTTTGCCTTGTGGTCTACTCTTGTTTCTGAAAACAGAAGCAATGTGCACCTGACAACATTAACATCCTGCAACTGATATTTGAATGCAGTAACTGGTGAAGAGGGTATTTGCATGGTAAAGAGAGAGGTTACTCAGTTTACTTTAAACAACCAGTAGGGCATTACCATGAAACTAATAACACATAAATATATATCCTGTAACATTAATGCATTGTTATCATATCTAAATCTTTATTTCAGGAGAGTATCACTGAAGTTTTGACAAAATTGGTAATCACTATTTCCAGAGTAAACTGACTGCAAATTCAACCAGTAGGAAAAATTCTTGAAATATCTACACAAATATTATGGCATAATCTATCACGACAGTTTGGATTTCCTTTAACTTGACATCATGTCAACCCCGTACATTGCAACTACTTTGGTCGCATTGGCGAGAGTGATTTCTTACTTCTGATCGCCACTAAATAATAATCAAATGTATTTTGTTAGTTTATAATGATCAAATTGAATAATAAAGGACTATCTGCCCATAAAATATTACCAAAGTTATCTTGTCTCCAATTTATTTGTCGTGTATTTGCTGTTTTGAATAAGTCCCATCTCTTCTTTGAAGCTCAAGTGCGTACACTCACAACATTGAGCGCTTATGCGCTAACACATAAAGTCTGCTAATGTTTTATGTTTCGGTCCCCTGGTCAGCTGATGCTCAATTTATTATTTTTTTTGCAAAATCAGCTGGCGACAATTTTTCAAATTTTAGTAGCCAGAGGCCAATGCCCTTGTTTTTATTGTGTACAGATTTGCATCATGTGACCTTTACTGACCTTTCTAGGATGTATAACGACAGTCACATGACAGTTGTTGTACGTGGCAAACTTCCTGAAGGCGGCGATAATGTTGTCGTACATGGCAAACCGGTCCACCATCGGCTGACGGTCTGAGAACCCGACCATGAACTGGAGGTTGTCTAGGACGACATGCTCGATGTCGTGAACGTAGACGGAGTGGGACATTGCCTGAATGGAGGGATAGACAGAAGAATCATAAGATTTCTTTCTGACCTACAAGTAAAGTTGTTGTTGACTTATCCCTTTCCTGGTTACTTTCCCTATCCTAATTCCTCAATTCAAATTCAGTTTCAAAATATTTGTGCTTAAAGGCATCGTATGACAATATTTCCATTTTTTAAAGAATGTGTAGCTACATGATTCTCCATGATACTAGTGTCTTTGATAAGGTCTAAAAATGAAGCCCTGAAGAAATTACAGTTCTAAATTATCATTAAGTGCTTCAAAAAAGTAAAAATAATTGAGAGACCATTCCAATTTGCCCCCATAGACTGCTGTACTGCAGAAGTTTCATCGGCTGAGAATAATTCAGGCGCCAATTGTTATCTGTACATATTTTGACAGGTGACAGCATAACTGTCTGAACTTTTGTGTTCTAGGGTGTTTATTTGTCCATTCAAACACTGTCAGATATGTCAGATAGCAAAGTTTGACAATTTTTCTAACGGATCTTGCACAATGTTATATAGTGTCTTTAAGCAGTTTTACCGAACTTTGATGAATTGAAGTGGAAGAAACCTTAAAGTTGTGTCCTAACTGCAAGAGGATTCCACCCCCTCCCACCCACCACCAATATCATAAATGTATCATAAAATTTGCAATGTAAATACAAAGTGTAACACTTCAGTTTCACAGACAATTTGATATAAAATTATTACCTACAGTAATTTGTCTGCATTGCAGTTGATGGGTATGCCTCTGCTATTCAATGCCAATTTTGAGTTCTTGGCAACCAAACACCTTGCACTTAAATTTTGAAGTTTCACTCAAATTTGATAATCAGTTTTAAAATTATTTCAGCAAGGAGAAAAGGATGGACAGACGTGGTCATTTGCACCAGAAAATATGATGCCTCAGCATCTTTGGTGCAGAGCATCAATGGAGTGCCTTCCAGATAGTATGGTAGTATGTTATTTGATCTTCCAGATGGACAAATTCTCCATCCAACAGTTCTTTTTTAACAAATTGAACATGTGCAGTAATAACAAATAACAGCTATTTTAGGTAAAGATTGTGTCATTGATTTGCACGTCAAAAAACATCTAAATGAATGAAATCAGCTGAAATCATATCCAACATGTTGAAGGTGTATAATAAACACTCTCATAGGGAGACTTGGGGTAAAATATTGAGTTTTGGTGAAATCTGGGACGGTTAAACTTCATAACTTTCAAATTATTGGGAACCGATTGTCAAAAAATCGCGCGACGGTTCAAACGGGGCACGTGGTGCCGGTTCCAGGAATTTGTAACCGATCAGCCGTTAGCTAATGTCGTGCGGAGGTTAGCCGTTGACAATCAGGTGCGCTGCACGCTGGGTCTTGAGGACGCGGACGTTAGGATCGATACCGCAGGATTTGCAGTTTGGCAAAATTGAAACTCACAGGGATAAGAACAACATTCTGGTACAGTGTCGTTATTATTTCTCGATAAACAACAAATTCATGAGATGCGATCTGTCATCTTCAGGCACACACGATAAAACTAGGAGGACGTTTGGTATTGATAATGGAAGGGAGTAATGGCTTGCACATGCCTGCACAATCTTTAAAGCAGCAAGGTTTAGTTCTTGGCGATTTTTTTTTATTTGCAAGGCGTTTATGCCCAATAGGTCTAGATCACACGTAATAGAAGATTCGAAAATGTCTTTAGTTACCCCCAGATTTTTGACTCATCATTTTACTTATAGGCATCCAAGGAAACGTTAGAATAATGGTGTTAAAGTTAGTCGGCTTAATAGCCTCAGGCAAAAAAAAGAATCGTCGCCAAACTAGAACTTAGTAGTTTAAACATAATAACACAGAACTCCACTTAATTATTTGTTTCGTATGTGTTTAAATTCCTGCTGTCAGGAAATTCATCACAACATTGATTTGCATTCTTACATCAACTACCGTCTTCAAGTTCTGTTGGCCGTGGAATGTCATGTAGTACAAGGGAAGAAGCTCAAATTTGTCAGCCCAGCGATCAAACTTGTCCAGATTCTTCTCCAAGTTACATCTGAAAAATAAAATCATATAAAAAGATTTTAAAAAGTCACAATCCATCTTATATTTCATGCATATCCAGGACAGAAGTCTGTGTTCTGAAAATAAAGATGCAAGCAAAAATAAATTTCACATCATTAAAACCTTACATGGATTCTTACTTGTTTTTCCAAATTGATGAGCTCTTTTCAAAATTTCAAACTTCTAACAATCTTCATGTCTGTTGATATGCAATTTTCTATCCTAAAAGGTGCATGAGCCCATTAGATAGAGTGCGAATTAAGAACCAACCCTAACTCTAACCCTGACTTCAACATAAATCATAAACAGATTTGTGTCAATAATCAAAGGAAGTTAACCTTCTTTGATTCAATGGATACATAGGTTGAGAAACCATATACTTACCATGGTTTGCCAATTTGATCCAAGTGATTTAAATCGAATTAATTTATTTCTTAGATTTAACTCTTAACATGCCAGAGGATTTAAACCCCATGGATTTATTTGTATAATTTGGTGCATATCTGCAAATTTTGCACAATAAAGGGCAGTGACATGATTGGTAGAAATAAAAAATGCCTTTAGAATCAAACTGGTTGAAAGATATATACCAAAGATACACAAGCTGGGGTGGATCTCCTGGCTGGAAGGATTTGTCTTAACTTTGTTTACTTAAGGAGAATCAAGTGTGAACATACCACTAGTTTGTTTCTCTCGAGGCTTGAGAGAATTCATCTCATAGAAAGCTACATATTTGCCTGTTACAAGGCACACTGAATGAGTCAACTATTGACTACAAAATTTTTACAGTAGAATTCTTGCACAGTTTACTAGATTCTAGAAACTTTTACCCCAAGTTGAGGACTACCATAATCCCAATCACGTCATTTACCTTTAACATTTAATGAATTCAAGTAATTACATAAATACTTCTGATACTCACTGTGCATACTGGGTTAACATGATCTTGGCCAGACGGACATTCTGGATCTCAAAGCTGCCCCACAGAGTGTTAACCTGGGTTAACAGAACCAAAAACAATCCGATATAAAACAAGCAATCTTGATGTATAAATATTGTTCAGCTTTGCTGAATTTAATGTGTTATATCACGTCAATCAAAACTTCTGGATCTCAAAGTTGACCAGACCTGGATCAGGAGACAAGACAAACAATCTACAAAATTCAAAATACATCAGGTAATACTGATGTGCAGATATTGTTCGACTTACCGGGTAAAGTGTATTTTTAGTGTGTTCTTCTGTGTCAGAGAACGTTTAATTTTAATAATTGTGACTTAAATCAGTTGAATCTGATACTGGAGACCAGATTATAATGGGTCCTTACACAATCTATCGAGAAAGAAGGTTTAGTTATAACCAATTTCCAAGTTAGAATTCAAATTAATTTACGATGGTGGGTGTAGCAAATAGAATAAAATTTAACTCCGCCACATTTAACACCCTGCTATGTCACATTAATTTACTATGAATTAGTTTTTGTGGAAAACACAAATACTGGAAGATCCTATGTACTCGTATACTATTATACTTGTATACCCCATATCATGACATTGCTAGATAGGGCGGGGGGTGGGGGATGGGTAGTTGAGAGCAATAGAACCCACTTTTCCGTGATGGGCATTGATGTATAATAGACTTACATGTATAGATGATGATAATTATGATCATGATGACAATGACAATGACTTTGATGATGATGATGACAATGGTGATGATAAATGATAATTATGATAATAATTGTAATGATGATGATGACAATGATAATAATCATCCAGATTAAGTACTTACCCCCTGCATGCACAAATCTAGGGAGTACTCTGCCATGAAGGTGGTCTTCCCTGACCCCGTCGGACCGGTGAAGACAGTCAGCTCACCCCGACGATGCCCCTTCATGTGCTTGTTTAGCATGGGATATCTCTTCCACTATACATCAGTAAAGAAATATATTCAACATTAGTGTTGCACGACTAAGTTGCGAAAAGTCGTAGTCGCGACTGCCTGCACAGAGTCGCGACTCCGACTATCGGAACGCAATAGTCGACTTTTTATCACATGTTAATTTGTATTAAAAACAGAGTCAAAAGACGTAAAAATTGAACAGAACTACCAATCATTTATCTACCATTTTGTGGCAGAAATGAATCCCCCATCTCTCTTCGATCTCAAGTCAAACAGAACTGCCAAAATGTACTTGAATCAGCCTCGTGCAATGCTATCATACATGTGTTGCACTCACGACTCCGACTGCGACACCCATGCACCCCACACCACCAATCTTGAACACACTAAGACGTTGAACACCGATAGTCGACTAATAGTCGGAGTCGCGACTAGTGGTGGGCGACTAGTCGACTCTCTAAAATGCTGAAGTCGTGCAACACTATTCAACATTATATTGAAATGCAGTATAAAATGAGGCACACTGCAATCTACAAGGTAACCTGCCTATCAGTGAATGTAAATCAATGATATTATTTTCCTTATAGTTTTGTTTCACAATTTTAACTCTCCCTTTGCTCTTTCTCCACTTTTATGTTTTGTGTTGATATCTTTTTGTTGTTGTTTTGGGAGCGTTGCTGTGTGTTTTTGGCTGGGGGTGGTTTGTTTGTTATGTTTTGTTTTGTCTCTGCACATAACACTGAATTTCCACCAACATTTATAGTTTGAACTAGAGAAGTTTGACTGCGCGCAGTCGATGGGTATGCCTGCGCAGTCCACACTCCCATCCAATTGCTGTAATTTGAAAAGCTTCAAGTTACATGTACCATGGTAGCAAGACCAATCTGATGAATAAGCCCATGTGAGCTATGACCAAGTAACAGTAAAATCCAATAAGCAGTTTTTAAATGAGCTCAATTCGGACATGAGGCCTTGTGACCTTTGACTTCTGACCTTTCAACTCCAAAATCGAATCAGTACATTGGTGCCTTATATTAGATACTTCTCCCAAGTTACATCAAAATCGGACCAGTCATACTCAAGTTATCACTGTAACAAACCCAAATCAGACATATTTTAGGCCCCGTGACCTTTGACCTTTCAGCTCCAAAACCTAATCAGTTCATTGCTGCATCATAATACATACTCCACCCAAGTAACATGAAAATCTGACAGGCCGTTTTCACGTTATTGCGGTAACGAGCCCAAATCAGACATATTTTTTGCCCCGTGACCTTTGACCTTTCAACTCCAAAATCCAATCAGTTCATTGGTGCCTCATAATACATACTTCGACCACGTTACATCAAAATCCGACAAGACGTTTTCAAGTTATCGCAGTAACAAGCCCAAATCAGACATATTTTAGGCCCGGTGACCTTTGACCTTTGAGATCCAAAATCTAATCAGTTCATTGGTGCCTCATAATACATACTTCACCCAAGTTACAAGAAAATCCGAGCAGCCGTTCTCAAGTTATCGCAGTAACGAGCCCAAATCAGACATACTTTAGGTCCGGTGACCTTTGACCTTTGACTTTTCAGCTCCAAAATCTAATCAGTTAATTGGTGCCTCATAATACATACTTCACCCAACTTACAAGAAACTCCGAGTAGCCGTTCTCAAGTAATCGCGGTAACGAGCCCAAATCAGACATACTTTAGGCCCGGTGACCTTTGACCTTTCAGCTCCAAAATCTAATCAGCTCATTGGTGCCTCATAATACATACTTCACCCAACTTACAAGAAACTCCGAGTAGCCGTTCTCAAGTTATCGCGGTAATGAGCCCAAATCAGACATGTTTTAGGCCCAGTGACCTTTGACCTTTCAGCTCCAAAATCTAATCAGTTCATTGGTGCCTCATAATACATACTCCACTCAAGTTACAAGAAAATCCGAGTAGCCATTCTCAAGTTATCGCGGTAACGAGCCCAAATGAGACATATTTTAGGCCCAGTGACCTTTGACCTTTGACCGTTCAGCTCCAAAATCTAATCAGTTCATTGGTGCCTCATAGTACATACTTGGTCCTAGTTTCATCAAATCCGATCAGCGGTTCTTAAGTTATCGCGGTAACGAGATCCGGTAACGGACGGACGGACGCACGCACGGACGGACAACCCGAAAACATGATGCCTCCGGCAACTTCGTTGCGGAGGCATAAAAAGGAACAACTTACAATTTTCATGCAATATTTGTGTAATTCTATTTCATGTATAAAATATACAACCATATTGTAATTATGATTGTGATTACTGTTTCAGTCAATGTTTATTTATCTTTTATATCTATTAACTGATTTATTAATTTGTAAAAGTATTTACTTACCTACTCATTTACTCACATCTACTTATTTATTTACATTTCTTAATAATTGATATTTTCCTTTGTTTATTTTTATTAATTTACTTATTTATTCATTAATATATTTACACTTATTTATATATTTATATATTTATATAGAAGTAGTAGAAATCCATCCAGGTTTTAAATTTGGTTTACGTGGGTAGCCGATTTACCTTGTACTAACCAAAATTCATTAATTGGGAGACTTTGAGGAGCAGGAAAGAATTTATAGCTGGATGCCCTTTCTGACACCAACCTGGTTTACTACCTGTACAGATAGTACTGGTTTACCAGGGTACCAGTAGCAGGTCCCTGAGGAGACCCAATCTGGCAATTATATATTTATATATTTATTTATTCATTTGTGTATTTATACAAACCAATGTTCACCTTGACTCCAGCCACCTGCTCTGCATGTGACAGCTCTCCCAGAACCTCTTCCCTCAAGGACCGAAATGATACAATGGACTTATGGCTCATGGGTGTGGCCTGTCTCAAGATGTTCTTTAAACTCAGACCACTGTTGAGAGCTTCCAGGGGACCAGGGTGGGAGTCAAGGGGTCTGATAACAGGAGGGAAAGATATTCAGATAGTCAGATTTCATAGTTTATTGTCATGCACAAATTAAAACACACTGGGCCAGCATAAAAATCATATTCTGGCTGTTGGTACAAACAAAATTTTAGACAATTACAGAAAAACAGCAGTAAATAATAAATTGCACAAACCATGATACATAAAAATACTTGCACATATCAACTTATATATACTGTGCATGACAGTAAATTATAATAATCACTTAAACAGAGACAGTCCAGTAGAGATAGAAACAAGAAGAGCTACGAATGAGAAAAGAACAAAGGACACTACATGTAGATGAAGAAGCAAAAAAAGGATATAAGAGAAACAAAACAGTGGAAAGAGATGAGAAAAGGAAAGAAAGAAGAAACAGAAAAGGAGAGGGCAAAAGGGAAAAATGACATAAGGAAGAAGAAACAGAGGAAGAAAGGAGAAAGGAAACAGAAGGGGAAGGGAAGAGAAAAAAGAAAGTGTAAGAACATTAACTGGAAGTGGAAAACAGTGTAGAAGAGGGGGATAAAGTGGCAAGACAGGAATCAAACCAACATGATATATATTACTGATAATTGATATAATCAATAATTAGGTCATCAGTTTTCATAAAACAGCATTATTAACACCAATATTCAATGTTTCTTTTCCTTTCATGCATGGAACAAACAAGGTGCATTACACATAGTGCCCAGGCAATATGGTCTGATGAAATAAGGAAAAATACAACTCTGTCTTGAAGAAATAGTACAGTTCCCTTCCAAAATTTAGTCAGATAAAGCCCAAGCCTGTGTCAAAAGTCTTGTTTCTTCTTCCTTCATATACTCACATAAATGTTCACTCCCTTATTATGCTAAATTTTCATCTCCAGTTAGAGCAAACACGAAGAAATTGTGCATTCATTTCACTAAGGTGTACTTGCCAACACTTGCACTTGTCTTTAGGTTTGGTAACAAATGCATACATACATAACCCTACATAGAGAAGGTCCACGGATACATTTGACTGAGCCAGAAGTCCATGAGGTTTCCAAAAAGATTTTCAAATTTGACGGAAAAAATGTATACGCAGATGACTGTATACGCTGAATATCTTGCAGTGGTTATATTTTTACAAATTGTTTGACTAAACAACCGCAAAAATGTTCACTTCCTTATATACCTGTAATGCAATGGAATCGCCAAAATTGACTCTTGCAAATTCCCTGTTTTAAAGCAAAATTGTGGAAATATATGTACACAAAATATATGGCATATAGAGTAACTGGCTGTCTTACCTGATGAAGTGGCATCTCTTTGTGTTTAGTTTTCTGGCAAAGCTCTTTGCTGCTTCCCACGACCTCATGTCATTACCAAACCACAGAATGATCTTCTGAAACCGCTCCAGAAGTGGCAAAACCTGAAAGAGACAACAAAACATTGTTCAAAATATTGTTGCCTAATGGCTTGTCTTATTGTGAACACTCTCTATCAATCCCTCTGACATTTCACTCAAAGCAAACACTCAAACTTTTCTACAAAAAACATGACAAAAGAAAATGAAGTTCCTCATCAGACATAACACATGTGTGACCCAAATATGGATGAAATCTAAGAAAGTTTGTTCAGACCTATAACCTTTCACATGTGACTCAAGTAACCCTTGACTGCACCAGGATATGAGAGTCTCCCAAGTGCTACAAATTACTAAAACGTGGTTGCAGTTAGAGGAACAGTTGCATGGTTGTATGTCATAAGAGAGTCTTACAGGTAAACTTAACATTTGTGATGAAAAACAGATGGACAATGTAAGGACATCAATTAAAGCCCAGCATTTTGCATTCACCTTTGGTGGGTGAGACAAAAGCTGTTCATATAAACTAAAAAGAAACAGACAGTCATACAATCAAACTAACTAATTAACACAATGAATAAACAAAAAGATCAAACATAAACTAAACAAACAATTACACTAACAAACACAATGAACACACAAAAAATAAACAAATAAACATATATACAAACAAACAAAATGAACAAATGAAAACAATAAACAAAAAGAGCAATCAAACATACCAACATACAAACAAACAAACAAGTAAACAAACAAATGTAAAAAACGAAAACAAATAAACTATACCTCTTGTGGAAGGTATGCAGTGCCCCTTGGTACGGCCAAAACTGATTGACCAGTAACTTCATGTACAGCCATGGCATCCAGCTCACTAGCTGTCAAGATAACCTCACTGTGGTTAGGGTTGAGGAGTTGATAGCCAAATAACCCGGTGGAGAAGTCACTGAGAAAGAGAGAGGAAAATGAGATGGGAAAATCAGAACCAATGCAATATACGCCTGATTTCTACTCATATTCTACAGTGTGTATCAAAAAAAGTAAACACTTACTGAAAAATTTGTTTTAAAAAATTCTTATGATTTGGAGATTATTTTTTTTATATGAATATGTTACCTTGGATCTAAGCTATCTTATGACACTGTTGGTTTTGAAAGTATTTCACGCATGAGTGAGCACAGCCCACTTTTGTCCAATCGGCCAAAAATGCATTTGCGCACAGAATTGCATTCTAATGGTCAATGTTTAATGCCTTGCAGACCGATGCTGCAGAAGATTTCAACTGATGTGCATAACTATTGAATCCTCAACACGCTCAGAGAAGAGCTTATATCAATTCTGTCATAAGAAAGACAAAAATAAAGCAATGATTCAGATACACCCCACTAAAAAAAGAAGAAAATGTCATGTTTGCAAGATGAACCGTGAATTGACCATGAAAAAATGACATTTTCTTCTTTTTTATGATGGTGTATCTGAATCATTTTTGTCTTTCTTGTCACAGAAATAATATTAGGTTTTCTATGAGCATGCTGAGAATTCAATACTTTGGCACATCAGTTGAGAACTTCTGCAGAACCGGTCTGTGAGGCATTAAACATTGACTATAAGAACACAATTCTGTGCGGAAATGCATTTTTGACTGACTAAGTGTTTACTTTTTTTTGATACACACTGTATATTTGTTCAACTGGAGAACATGCACAAGCGACGAAGACAAAAATGAAATTTACCTGCCAAACAAACATATCTTCTCAGCCAAATAGCAAAATCAATGGGGGTGATTTTCAAAAACCAGTAAAATCCCCCTAACTTTGATTACTTTGAAAACAATGGGGGGGGGGTGGTTATCTTGCTGCTGTAATTCTCTAGACCTACCGAGGGACTACTGTAGCCTGCAGACCATTCGTCCCATTCACTGTACTGTCCTCTAAATCTTGCTTGCAGGGCTCAGCCTG
>JZLH01S0626558.1:8696-23054 GCA_001188425.1 Eucidaris tribuloides | reverse complement strand
CTTACATTTGAGTATAAGCATAGGATCATGGTTTTCAGATTTTTTTTTGTATTTGCTGATAATTTGGTAGCACATTTCACTGGCGTGGAACTTGTGAACTGTATAGGTCAGGACACTATGTGCGCAAAAGATCATGAAGTAAATACACATTATTTTCACCATGGCATAAAGCAATGAGATCATTGAAATTGTAATAGCAAATTGTCACAATGTTCGTAGACCAACATAATCACACAATCGGAGACAATTACTAGCTTGTCACTGACAAGTTATCACCAGTATTAATGTATTCATGACATGCTGGATTTTTTTTTAGCCCTGCTCTGTGTATATACAATACATCTTTTCTTACATGTAATTCGTCTCACAGCCAGGGCTTTTATTCATTTGTTATTATTCCTTGAGGAGCGTCTTGTTCAAGCCTTATTGTGCTTATGACCAACCCCTTCCATGCAATGTTTCAATGAACTTAGTGTAATTTTCATATATTATTGTACTTCAATGAATTACTGTTGCATGGAAATAATATCAATCAATCAATCAATCAATCAATCAATCAATCAATCAATCAATCAATCAATCAATCAATCAATCAATCAATCAATCAATCAATCAATCAATCAATCAATCAATCAATCAATCAATCAATCAATCAATCAATCAATCAATCAATCAGTTTATGCAAAAACACCATTTGCTTGAATGGGAGTTCTTATTGAGACTGCTGGTTAATTGTCCCTCTTCTTCTAATTTGGCGTAAGTCATTTTTTCACATAAACATAAACGTTCAGTGCTCACCGAGCGTGAACAAATATTGGACATCTATCAACATGAAAATATATTCGAAATATTTTGAAAAGTATGTTTGATTTTTTTTAAGTGTAACTTTTTTTTTATACACATGGCAGATATATTTTCATGATTACGCTTTAATTAATTAATTCACTCATTCATTCTTAAGGAGGAGTAAGGGTTCGGACACAGATAATGTGATGATAATGATGATGATGATTACGGTTATCACCATTATTAGTACATGTAGTAGTAATAGTAGCAGTAGTATTAGTAGAAGTGAGGAGGTATGAGAGTGGAGTCACAACTTTGTAGAGCTTTTACTGGATGTTCGAAAATATGTCGCGCATGCGCTTAACCAGATCTGCCTAGCAGGTGGCCAGACAAAAGCATTCTGATTAACTGTATAATTACTAGTAACTTTCAAAGGAAGGATGGTTATTGTAATGAAAATTACTTTTCGATGTACCCAATAGTAAAAGAATGAGTGAACACACACTCTTCAGGCTTGAGGGACATGCGAATAGAAAATAGGCAAACAACATGAAATATTAAATGAAAATTACTCAAACTGGGCACGATTTTGACTTAGTTTACCAAAAAGAACATTTGAAATTAATACCTAAAATATATTTGCGTCGGAGTTGATGGGAAATATGTCGAAATTGACATGAAAGGGTGGTATGATTTCCAACATTTTCCACAAAATACGACTTTGATCGAAGTTGGGAAACACAATTACTCATGCCATTTGTTTTCAATAGTTATGTTTATTTATAGAGCAAAAAACGCACTATTTAACGGGAAACAAGTGAAATTTTAGCAAAATGTTATCAAATGTCCAAACTCATCTTCAGCTCTTCCCATAAATTGGCGGATTGGGACATCCAACATCAAAGAAACTAAAGCACCTGAAAAGCAGCTGTTGGAATTCATTAATGCTAGTTTATTTATTTATTATTATTATTCTTTTTTTTGGGGGGGGGGTCCGTCCTCCTCCTCCTCGGTGAGATGTGCTTTATATAATTCACTATTTTTCAATTATGTTTGTTAATGACAATGATGTAATATATTTTTGTGATAACAGTGAAATAAATTGAAATCAAAATTGAAATTGTAATATTTCTTATCCTGTTGGTTTGCTTTTGTATTACTGATTTTTTGATTGCAATCTTGACCAGAACACTCGTTTTTGGCTTTTACATATCATTCCTCTCTACATGTACATGCAACAATCTGAAAATCGTTTTCAAGTGATATTGATGAGAACGTATGTGTAGGGTCGACACTTCATCTGCCAGTAAATCACAAATACTTGCTAAATTGTGACAATTTGTGTGACAATTTGTGATTTACTGCCAGTAAAGTAATTACCCTGCTTTTACAAGATTAGATAAAATCTTTTCTATGAACGGTGACCCGATTCATAAGTGAATGTTACATGCTGTTTTGCTGTAAAATTTTTGATCTTATTCTGTGGGTTGTTTTACCATTATAAGTAAAATGGTATAATTAAGAATGTTAATTTGAAAGCACCATGATTAATTTTGTGTGTGTGGGTCACATTCCACAATATTAGCAATTGTGCATGTGTGTATGTTGTGTACATGCCCCTTTTTACCATGTAACCATTTCAACATTATCAGAACCATAAATGTGACAGCATTTTTCATACAGCATGCTTTCAACCATCATAACATCAAGTAACACAAAGGAAATACTGTGTCCAGTTAATCAATATATATATTTATTTACAAGAAAATGCATGTTTTAATCTACACACAACCTATGATACACTACTCTGAAATCACCCTTTTTAATGAAACCCCCTAAATTGTAAATTTTGTGATCAAGTTTATCCCTCAA
Organism: Eucidaris tribuloides; assembly: GCA_001188425.1. Classification (NCBI taxonomy): domain Eukaryota; kingdom Metazoa; phylum Echinodermata; class Echinoidea; order Cidaroida; family Cidaridae; genus Eucidaris; species Eucidaris tribuloides. The sequence goes on along the minus strand of JZLH01S0626558.1, from coordinate 20,396 downwards.
AACGTACTAGTGTGATCACCTGTCCACATAGACCAAAAATCTGACAGCATTAAGATAACTGTACACACTAAATATAATATTTAAACCTGCTCATACAGGACCCTTTTTGCACTCCAAGTGTGGTCTTTACAAATCTGTCAGAATTCACCATAATTCCTTAAGTGGGAATCATTAGTCTGTGGACCAATTTGTAAGCCCCCCCCCCCACCAAAAAAACACACCAAAAAACAAACAAACAAACATGAATACAGCTCATTATCTCAAGAACCAGTGTTATATTCAAGTTAACGGGTTCCAAAACTATTCCATTCCTGTTCATTCACTACTACCAATGTCCATTGATACAGGTCATTTTTAATTTTTGTAAATTTTATGCTGAAATTTTGATATAAACTGAAATACAAACATTTATTTAATGGTGTTGCATTCCTCCATTAATATTTTGTAATTAAAGGTATCTTTACATCTAAAAGTGATCAATGGCTTGCAGACATGAAAATTGAAAAGGTTACAACTATCTCACATATCAGTATTTACAGCAATATACATCATTTAACTCATTAATTGACACTCATGGCTTAGTGTACATTTGATGTATCACAATACAGAATATACAGAACATGGGTAACTAAATAACACACTGATACAGATACAAATTTTGTGCAAAATGATAATCATACTCAAAACTAACCCATATTATCTTTAAGATTTAAATTACGAAGGGATTTATACTTAACTACAATACATCATCTATTTGTGTAACAGGAAACATACAATCCCAACACAGTGTTGACTATATTTGTTCATTCTGGATACAAGACAACTATTTATCTATCAGTTATTTATTATTACATGTGCAACACGGGTGTTCTCAGATAATCACATTTACAGATATTTTAATGATTTGTTGTGTCCACAGCAGAATGGCATGTGTGCTGTACAAATATGGAAACATTCTGCCAGGCACACAAGTATGGAAACATCATTCTGCTGGGCAAACATCAAATTATTCAGCTCATGAAGTTAGAATAAATAAAGTGTCTGAGGTCGTTTTGTTTACAATGTATGTTGATCACTATCAGACAAAGGTCAAGTACGGTACAGGCATCAAAGTGCAGATGATCGTTTCCTATTCCATTATCTGGCTCCTGATGAATTAACGGAGACTGGGCGCTTCATTTGAAGCGGTAGAGCATCTTACGCTGCATGCGATACTGGATCTCACCACGACGCACCATCAGGTTGAGAACTTTGTGGATGGACCTCTCGGGATATTTCTGGAGAGAAGAAATGGAGGAAATATGGTAGTCTTAATTTTACGTCCACAAAAAAATAAAAAAATAAAACTAGAAAACGTCAATGACGTAGCGCTCGTCCGGCATCTCGCAACATCATATATCCGAAATTCCATGTGGTACAATTTGATACTGGTGAAAAAAAATTTGATGTCCCGGAAGGAACATGAATATAAAACTAGAGAAGTTCGACTTGCCGCGCGCAGTCGAGGTGTTTATGCCTCCGGCGCCTGCCACTTCCCTCCAATGATGTAATTTGTTAAAAGCTTCAAGTTACCATTGGTAGCAAGACGCAATTAGATTGCAATAAGCCATAGTGATAAGCCCCAGTGCCTTTGCCAATTTGCAGTAAAATCCAATTTAAGCCGCTCTCATCGTTATCCAGCCGGTAACAGAGTCCCCAACATGGAATATTTAAGGCCCTGGTGCCCGCTTTGACCTCTGACCTTTCAACTCGCAATGCGATCAGTCTAATTGTGTGCCTATATAAGATACTTCCCATGTTACATCAAAATCGGGAAAAGTCATATCAACGTTATCACAGTAAATGAGCCAAATCAGCATTATTTAAGGCCGGTGACCTTTGACGCTTTGAGCTCGCAAAATCTAGAATCATGTTTAATTGGGTCCTCAAATAATACATACTTCGCCCAAATAACTAAAAATCTGACACCGTTTCAAGTTTCATCGTAAGAGCTCAGACATATTTTAGGGCTGGTGTGACCTCTGACCTTGAGCGGCCAAAATCTTATCAGTTTATTGCTGCCCTTATAATAAATACTTCCCTCCAAGTTTCTGCAGCAATCCGACGCAGCCGTCTCAAGTTTATCGGCTGTTAACGAGCCGCAATCAGACATATTTAAGGTCGGTATGACTTCCGCCTTTGTGACGCTTTGAACTCCAAAATAATCGTCATTGGGCCCCATAATACATACTTCACGACCAGTTACAACATGAAATTCAACTGGCCGTTCGCTCAGTTATCGGGCTAAGCAGAGCCCAATCAGACCTATTTTAGGCCGGTGACCTTTGACCTCAGCGCCCAAAATTAATCAGTTCATTGGTCCTTCATAATACTAACTTCACCCAAGTTAATCACAATCCGAACACCGCTCTCAAGTTTGCCGCGGGTAACAAAAAGGTAACATCCCAAATCAGACATATTTAAGGCCTGCGTGACGCTTTGACGCTTTTCAGCCCAATAATGCTTATCCAGTTGATGTTGCCTCAATAATACATGACGCCACCCAAGTTTACCATGAACAATCCGATCCAGTCCCGCTCTCAAGTTTCGAAATCGGCGGTAACGAGCCCAATCAGACATATCTGTAAAGGCCCGGTGTACCTGTTGACCTTTCAGCCTCCAAAATCTAATCAGTTCATGTCGCTGAACTCATTAGTTCATTACTTGGTCCCTAGTTACATCAAAATTCGATCAAGGTTTGACTCAAGTTATCGACGCGCGGGTTAACGAGCCCAAATCAGAATATTTAAGGCCCGCGTTAGGTGACCTTTGACGCTTTGACCTTCAGCCTCCAAATCATCAGTTCATGGTCGGCTCATAGTTTCATACTTGGTCGTAGTCTTTACTCAAAATCCCGATCGCGGCTGGTCTCAAGTTTATCTCCAGTTCGGTACGAGATCGGGTATATGGTCCTGGACGGACGCAGCCCACGGTAACGGCGGAAGGACAAGACCCGAAACATGATGCCTGCCTCGGCAACTCGTTGCGGAGGCATAAAAAATTAGACGTGAGATAATATTAGTTTCATGCCCCGAAGGGACATGAAAAAAAAAAAAAATAATAATAACTACAATGATTATATGCATTGCATCCCCGAGATCCTTCCGGGCTCACATAACTGATTTTTGATTGTTGGAAAAAAGACCATTTGAAGCTGGGGAAGCCAAATATAGGTATACTTGATATGGAATAAGAACTGAAATAAACTTTGTTATTTTTGGAAGAATTCTGCAATAAATTACCATGAATTAATTAATGTTGAGGGCAAGCAGTTAAAAATTACTGTTCGGTAGAAGGTTTAGTGTACAAAGCTTAGACTCACAGATAAAGCCAACTAAATCAAAATTGGTTGAGAATGAATGAGAGAAGCATTTTTTTAAAATCTTTAATTGTATTATTGAATAAATTGCATAAATTTGCATAATTGATTAATTTAAATTTGCATAAATTGATTAATTTCACAATTTTGTGTAGAAGATCTTGAAGCCCTCAGCCTTAGCCTATCAGATCAAAACATAACGATGAAAATCGGTCAAAAAATGTGAGAGAAGAAGCATTTTTTGATATATTATTTTGATATAATTTTGATAAATTACCCATAATTAATTAATGGAGTGATTCAATTCTTGCAAACCTATCTGTGTAAAAGTCTTAATGTGCTAACTCAGCACCTACCAAATAAGGTAATCAAATTAAAATTGGTTTGAGGAATGAAGGAGAAGAAGCATTTTTTTGTGAATTCGAAAAATTGCATAAATTTGCAAATGATAATTTAATTTGCATATATCTGATTAATTTCAAATTTTGTGCAGAAGTCGTTGAAGCACCCACCTAGCCGCTTATCAGATCAAACAAACAAATGAAATCGGTCAAGAAATGTGGGAAGAAGAACGAAGCCATTTTTGTTATATATGGGATAAATTTGCATAAATTACCATAATTAATCAATGGAGTATAATTTCAAAATTCTGTGTAGAAGTTTAATGTGGCATAACTCAGCCGCTAACCAAATAAAGCAATCAAAATCAAAATCGTTGTATGAGAAATTGAAGGAGCAGAAGCATTTGTTTGTGATTCGAATAAATTTGCATAAATTAAACAATTTATAATGATTTCACGATTCTGTGTACAAGTTTTAAGTCCCCACCTGCCCTATCATATGAAACAATCAGAATCAAAATCCTGGTTTTGAGAAATGACGGAAGAGAAGCATTTTCAAAACTTGGACGGGACGGAGCGGACGGAGCGGATGGACGTAACGGACGCCGGACGCCACGCCATGGCATAAGCTCATCGGGCCCTTCGGGCCGGATGAGCTAAAAATTACATTATTGTCCATTTTTAATACATTTTACCATTTTACTCATAAATCTTGTTACTTTTCCATGTTTCACATTGTAATGGATTGAAGTATTTGCAAGTAAAAATGATACAGTGAAATACCACTGCTGCCACCACCACCACAGTAAATACATAAAAACCTGGTGTTAGAGTTAATCTTTTTTGGAAGTATTCATACACATCTTAGATATCTTCATTGCAAAAGAAACATACAAAATAATTTGCCATATTCAGCTCTCTACTTGTTATCTGCATATTGTTTATTTTTTTTTTTAGGGGGGGGGGTCAAAAAACATAACTTATAGTTCATTATTTTAACCACTCTTATTTATAACTATCAAATCAGAAGATCACCGGAATGCAAAACAACCAGCCTAACATACTTAAAAAATTTGTATCTGGGGAAAGGGTGTTCTTTGATAATGTTGCTCATGTAATTTACTCTTTGCATTTTATACGGAAAATAAATACCATATCATACCATACAAAAATACTGTCCCATACTGAAGTTAAAGAAGTTAAATTTAATAACTTCAACTTTTATTTACCTGTCTGAGGAAGTCTTGTATGATGCAATGTTCAGAGACCTGGGATCCGATGGCAAACCGTCGTTTGAGCTGTCTCTCAATTCGGTTCAGTTCTTCCTGGTCCTCCTGGGTTGTGAAACCTTCAACACCTAAGATTAAACAATCCAGCAAAATATTTTCATTTCAAAACTGTAATTTCATGAGAGGTTAACCTTTTGTCTTGCTATGGTTTCATAGATCTTTCTTTTTAAAAAATGGTGGCACTACACATTCATGTGCTTGAAAGACAGGAAAGGGGGTGGGGTGGGGGAGGGGGAATGCCTGGTATTAAAATCTCACTGAAAGGTATTTGACATCAGCAAAGATATGGCCATGGCTTATTCATCCTTTTTTTCAGAAGTGCCGAGTGAAATGTTATGTTTCTGATATTTCACAGAACTTGAGGTACGGATATAGATGAGTAGCAGAAAGTTTTTCATGGCATTTCTCATCGGGACAAAAACAACAATTATGAAAAATGTTATTGGTTATTATGGTACAAGTAAAATATGTAAGGAAATTTGAGTGTGTGAAAGGAGAAAACAAGAAAGTGTGAAGTAACCTGAACATGCATCCCAAGAAATAGGCAGATATGTCTTAGATAAATATTCCATAACAAATTGATCAGTGGGGCCTCACCCAAAACAAGTTAAGGTACAGGTATTTCCATCTCACTCGATGCACGGCTGACACATTACTAGTGGTATGTTTACATTCATGACATGCTTGGTGTTTTCTTTATTCTGCCCTGCTATGTATGCTGTTAATGTAGTGTTATTTTTTGTGTATTCTCAAACTCAGGGCTATAGTCATTTTCTGGAGGGGCGTCCTTTTCAAGCCACCGTGCTTATGACTGTCCCCTCCCATGCAATGATTATGTTTCAAGTAATTTAATGTAATCTGATTATTATTGTTGATGTATTGTATAATATTTATTATTGCATGGAAATAAATAATCAATCAGTCAATCAAGGTTCAGAATTTTGACAGATATTTTACTTCTCTGAAATGTTTACTTCACAAATGATACAAACATTTGTTTTACTGCCGAGAGCTTTTGATATTTTTGCTTTTGCTTATAACTTCAATAAATTTTCCATTCTCTTACAAAAAACAAAGTTTAAGTATCTTAACAATGCTTCTACATACCAGATAGGTTTCCAGTTCGTGCAGCATCTAAGGTAGAGACTTGAAAGAGTCTAAGAGCCTCATCAACGTCAGCTTCGCTTGCAAATGGCTTGAGTTTCATCTTGGCCAGAGATTCCGAGATACGGACGATAGCTTCCAATTGCCTGTATGAAGAGTTAGACATTAATGATTATATAGAAATATATTGTTTCCAAGGTATTCTGTGTTAGCTTTACCAGAAGTATAAGTACATGTACCTCATGTGTATACAGCTAAGCTGGCATTATTAACCTATTTTAACTGGGCTATTTCAGACCAGGTTTTTACTGGGGGGGGGGGGGTTCAATTGACCCCCGCCCCCCTTCAGATCTCGGCCGCCGAACGCAAGCGATCGCCTCCGGCCCGCAATTTGCACTGCGCATACCAGCGATCCGGATGTAAACTGCAACGAATGTATAGTAAAGTTTCGAAAATTATTTCTTTCTATTTATTCAAGTAATTTTATTATGCAAATAGTGCATTTGAAATTATGTCTTTCGCCCTACTCATACTTACAATAGTAGTAGAATACTAATTTTGGCTGAATAATATTCATTCTGGACATTTTCTCACAATTATTCTACAAAAATTTCCCAAATTTCGAATTAATTTTCTTATGTATTTATTGTTTTGTGACATTTCTTATGTATTTCGTGTTTTTTTCGACTTTTGTCTATGGTTTTTTGATGAAAGTTTGCTTGGCGGACACTTTTGCCAATTCACATAAACAGTAGAATTAATTCATTTCAACCAGTAAAGAGCAAAAAATAATTATACATTTAAAGATTTTTGGCTGAATTACACATTGCATTGATTTTGTACACGGAAATCACGCTTTTTGAGCGATTTTGGCGGTTGACATGCATGCTATAAAAGTGCGTCAGCGTCGTAACGGTACGTCCTGATTTTCCGCGAATAATGGGTCTTCTAAAGTGCGCAGTCTTGAAAGTAAACTGTCAGTTAGCGACGTGATCAAAAAATTTTCGTCGAGGGGGGGGGGGGTCAAATTGACCCCCCCCCCAGTTAATTTATAGGTGTTAAAGACTTGGAAGTAGCTACCTCTTCAATATTCTGTACAGATAATATCTTTTTATTCGACTTAGATCTGGGAGAAATTATAATTGCGCTTCTCAAGTAATTAATAATGTTTAAATCACTTCTTATATACGTTCAGTTCTACATATTTGTAGTTTGTACAGAACTATTATCTTTTTGTCGCTCGCTTGTTGCCCCCCCTACGTCCATTACCATAGAAGCGTGCACAGTCGAAATATGATGTCAACATATCATTACCTGACGGTGGCATGGGCCCACCTCGCTCGCGCCTCCCTTCTTGCTCGCTCTTCCATCTCGCTCGCGCTCTCTTGGGCCCCGCTTCTCCATCAGCACGTTAGCAGTTCTTTGAGTTGTCGTGCTGTCGGCATTGGATTATACGGGGTCCTTTACCTGCGCCGCAGCAGAAAAGGTAAAAATTGCTGTTGGAATGGCAATTGTAAACCATTGGGCAGTACTAAGTACGAGAAATCGCAGCGCCTCGTTGCGCCGCGTCTTGGCATGTGCTCGCTCTCTCAGTGAAATTAAACTGTCTCCAACGGGCCCGTTCCCCTGCCCCTCTATTTTCAAAACACAACTATTATAATTTCTATTATTACGCAGATTTGCCACACTCACTTCCACTCCGCTCCCAAAAATTCTGCGTGCAGCTGAAAAAGCAGTGACACTGCTAGCAATCTGGTTTTTAAATATCAAGACTTCATTTACAACAACAGTTGTTATATATTGTATTCCTTGTTCATGCCTTTTCTATCTGTGAATTTATGAATTTATCTGCATATGTTATATTGTATGCGCTCTCTCTCTCTCTCTCTCGCTCGCTCTAGTACCTCTTTTTATCAGGAGGTGAATAAGACGAATAAATCATATTATTAATTATTATTGAAAAATTTGATTAGTAAACATGATAGTACTTCAATCGAGAAGCAATGAAAATCGGTTAGAATGAAAATTATCATTCAGCCCACATTATATAGGATCCAAATTCCATCTTACCTTCTGATGAAAGCGATATATTTCTTGAGGAAGTTCAGACTCAGTTCTCCCTCCTGGGTGGGGGTTGCCGATGTCACCTGGGCATTCATGTGGACGTTCATCACATGCTTAGCTAGTCTCTGTATAGGAATGGAATAAAATGTTAGCATTTGATTCACGAATAGACACAAGAAAGCATGACAAATGATAGTCTGTATTTTCTTACATTAATCAACAGATCCATTTTAGGGTATCTGATTACCGGTACTGAAAGTCCAGCTGCTACAGATTTCAGGGTAGATTCACACCTCAGCGAAAATAATATAATTATTCACATTTTTTTCATCAGGATCCAATATATTAATGCAGAATGATCCAACACACAAACTTTCATGAAACCATAGATCAAAATTGACCCAATTTTCTGAAAGTTACATTATGTACTGAGCATTGTCAATGTCTCAGATTTCTCTGTACAGTGCACTCTCGATATAACAAACACGGTTATAACGAAATTCCTGATACAACGAAGTAGAAATTCAGGTCCCAAAATTAGTATCATTATATCTTTATATACTTTCACTATTTGGTTATAACGAAATTTCGATACAACAAAAGAAAACTGCCGGTCCCGAGGACTTTGTTATAGCGGGAGTCACCTGTATTTCACTTAACTTAGAAAATTGCTAAGAATAGCAACAGTAAGTACCAGAGATGCCACAGGAAGCATTTCAAATTTCCTGACACTTGCATGCAAGAGAGCAGAGAGAACGAGGCCGAGGAATAAACAAAGTATATTTAAGTTTATTGCTTCCCAGACAAGCCCTAAACTTTGTAACAATGCCTTCACAACCACATGGAATTGCAAAAAATGACAAAATTCTAAAGTTCCCCCGAAATATCTTTTCCTCTTTATAAAAAAAATCTGGAAATTCCAGAGAAATTTAATCTGTCCGGAAAAATCTGGAAATTTCCGGAAATATGGCATCTCACACACTGCACACACTCAACACTTAATGGAATTGATACTTACAGTATCTTTGGCTTCATCATGTTCATCCTTCACAACAAAGATCATGTCAAAACGAGACAAGATGGTGGGCATGAAGTCAATGTTCTGAGGAAAACAAATAAGGAAAAAGTAAACAAGTAAGATTATACCAGACTGGAAAAAAATTCAGACATTTTGCATAATTTACAGATCAGTTTATATACAATACTTTGTGATGCAAGTATGCATTATTTTGTCATCTTATATTGTTCAGATATACTTTTTACACAAACCAATTGAAGGGAATCGTTGGACATTGTATTGAAAAGAAATGCTTTTTATTCTCACCCAGCCAATGAAATGCGAATGTACACACATGTGAACTCTACATACCTCGTCTCCTTTAGTGTCGTCCCATCTGCCGAACACGGAGTTGGCGGCGGCCAGGACGGAAGCTCTCGAATTGAGCGTCGTCGTGATACCAGCCTTGGCGATTGGGAGATCGTCTGCTGTTCCATGGCCTCGTGGATCGCCACGCGGTCGTCCTCGCGCATCTTGTCAAACTCATCGATGCACACCACGCCCCCATCGGCCAGGACCATGGCTCCACCCTCCATCACAAAGTTGCGCTGATATTTGTTGAGAAAATGATGAATGATAATTGAGAACCTCAATTGCATTGTAAATGGAGACTCATATTCATGGTTATCACAAGAGTTATCACAAGGAAGGCAGCAGACAGTTGAAATGGTTGTTGACTAGTTTTGTTTCTAAAGCTGTTTGCCAATACAGGTCAGTTGAAAAGTACTGAACACATTTAAAAATAAGTAAATAATTTTGTTTATAATTTTCTAATTGGTTTGTTTTTGTGTGTTTATTAACTACATGTATGTTTGTAAATTGTAGGTGTCTGTATTCTATTTTATGTAAATGTGGTAAATTAATTCAATTCAATTGGCATACTTCAAATTATATAGTTGCAGTGTAATCAGATTGTATCATAACAGCTTGTATTAAGAATATTGAAATACAGACATTTGGTGAATATTAAGTACCGATACCATAGTCATGGATTTTAACATGAATATATCCAAAACTGCTGCACATGAATCTACTGATAGTTTTAAGATTTAAAAAAAATAACATTAGTTCTCAGACAGAGTTAAAGTGTATGGAAAATCCAACATATTACATTATTTCCACTTCCAAATTTCCTAAGCAGACAACAAAATGGAAAACCGCAAATTAACTTGTACAAATAAAAGTCATCTTCACTTACAGTTTGAGGGTCCCTCATTACAGATGCCGTCAAACCAGCAGCACTACTTCCTTTGCCTGATGTATACACCTGAAATTAAAAAGCAAAGCATCAATGACAGAATTAAATTATGCAGATTCTTCATGCAAACATCCTTGTTGTTACATTGTTTTTTACATGTTTATGAAGTCTTATGTCAGGGTAAAATGTATTCAAGTTTAACACATAGATGTATACTGCCCTACTTTGGCAAAAAGAAGCATGTGACAAAAAGGGTCGACTTAAAAAAAAAAAACGAGCAATTTGTACCTGCCATTTACAATGGCATCATTGCAATATCAACATCATGGCACTTTGACTTATAAATATTTGCCAATAGAATAATTATTTCTTCTTCAACTTTTGCTTGGAGGTACAACATGCCTATGATGTTTGAAAAACATCAGTAACTCAAATTCGAATGGCTTGTCACTAGCTTTCTTCTGCCAAAATTAGGGCAGTACAGTGCCATGACAATTGTATTCACAATGTGGTGAGATCAACCTAAGAAAAGATCTATTCCTGTTTTACAATGTAAGTCAGATTAATTCATGCCTAGAGTGATAGAAATTTTCCACAACATTTGAAAGGTTAAAGCACACAACAAAATTAAAATAACAGCAGCAGACACCAGACATAAAAGATTCTGATCTACTTACTCCAATGGGTGACACTCTCTCCACAAACTTGAGAAGCTGACTCTTGGCTGTACCGGGGTCACCTAGCAACAGGAGATTGATATCGCCACGGCGAACCAGACCGTCGGGTAGACGCTTACGTGATCCACCAAACAAGAGACAGGCGATCGCCTTCTTGATGTCTGTATGATAAAATGTTGGGAATCAATTTTTGCAGAACTTAGATAAAAATATTAGAAGCTGCCATTAAAACCCAAGGGTAGCTTTGTTAAATGGTGAAAAATGAATGTCTTTTGTTTTTTTTTAGATATTCCAATGTGATCTTTCAATGTCCTGAAACTCTTCCATTTTCAATACACTAGTCAAAATGTAAAATGTCAAAGGGGGGGGGGGACCACTGACATTTCCCATAGGCAATGTATAAAACCAAAATATATTATGTAAAAGTGGATATTTTCTTGATTTTAGAACAGTTTTATCCCCAAATGAGGACTGTTATATTTCCCTTTAACTCTCTCAGTATCATTGTGACAAAATCCAATAAAGGGCGATTCCGTGCTAAAACTTGAAAAAAACGCTTAAATTTAAAATTGCTTCTAGCTGACAACTAGTGTGATAACATTTTTGTTTAAT
>JZLH01S0626555.1:5282-17489 GCA_001188425.1 Eucidaris tribuloides | reverse complement strand
CACACACACACACACACACACACACACACACACACACACACACACACACACACACACACACACACACACACACACACACACACACACACACACACACACACACACACACACACACACACACACACATACACACACACAGCCAGACAAAAGACATAATGCAGATACATTGAATTTACTCATCATCATCATCATCACCGCCACCACCACCACCACCACAACCACCACCACCATCATCACCACCATCATCATCATCATCATCATCATCGCCACCATCACCACCAATTGATGGACATGATTTTATCTATAAGCAACAACAAGAAGAGTAAACGTGGAGGTGGTACTGGTCTATTTATAATATCACTGACATTGGAAAGAAACGACAAAGTATGAAGATAATACCTTTGTCTTTGTATTGATAAAATACAAAACCATGCATGTCGATTGATTTGTTCCTTCATGAGTTTACGGTTGTTTTGAATCAAATGAATTCAAGGAATTTCATTCCTATTTTATTTTGAACTTCATTTAGATTTAATGAAAGTAGGCCGAAGTATCAAATTAGATTCAGTTTTTACGGGTCATTCTTTTTATCTAACCATTAAAAATTTTTCTTGAATAACTTTATCTTCAAAAACATTGCTAAACAATATGTATTATCAACTTGATTCTGGAATTTTGCTTTGTAATTATCGACCACGTTTTGTTATATCAGCTTCCAAAACTGAGCTCAAGGAACAGGTTCCCTTAATCATAGAGAAACGTTGCAAAGAAGGAAATAACTTGCATTCATGATTATCTTTTCAACATTTAGACATTTTCAGTGGGAGATATCTGGTAATGTAATTCGCTGGTGTGATAATTTGTATAGAAAAGTTCAGTGAAGCTTATAATCAATGTTTTTCATATAAATCCTATGTAATTACAAAAATGAAATCAAGAATCCGGGGATGATTCATTAATTATTAGAATTATTTGCGAAATACGTCAAAGTTTTGTAGAAAATAGGAAGTACATAAACAACACCCATCAGATTATGGTAAACAGGTGTATAAAACATATCGTAATTTATTTACTTCAGGATTAAGTAATATAAGTTAAAAGTGAACTTCACTGAAATATATTCGACAATATTAACAACAATATCAAAGCGGTAGATTATATATAAGTAATACTTCTTAAAGACTGAAAAATGAGCTTAGATACAAAAGTCATAAGTGAATAATGTCCTTTAATAGGATAATTTAGATATTGCAAATGCATTTAATGATTTCTTTGAAAATGTTGGTCAAGAAATAGGAGATAGACAAACAATCCAAGTGCACAAGTATATGTTTTTTTTTCCGGAGCCAAAGTACGTCAAAAGTTTTTCATCCAATTACAGCAAACGAAATTGTGAACAATGGTACGAGGAATAATAACATTTCTGGGTGTGATTCCGTGAACGCCCGTGTAGTTAAACAAGTATTTTCTCTGATATGTAATCCATTATGCAATTTAATCAAACTCTTTCTTCTCCCTTCAAGTCAAATGAAGGTTGCTCGAGTCACACCAATTCATAAGAGGGATAACGTTGATGTAAGTAACTATCGTCTTATTTCAGTTTTGGTCTTAACTATATTTAGCAAAATGTATATAGATATTTTTTGGGGATAAGCATCAAATATTATGCAGGAACCAGTATGAATTCAGACAGGGGCACTACATCTACAGCAAGTTTAGAATTGATACACGAAGCAAATGAGGCCGTTAATGAATTTACACTAGCTGTCTTTATTGATTAATCAAAAGACTTTGATGTGTTGGTGTTTTTATTCTATTTAAATAAGTTACATTGTAAAATACGTAAATACGTAAATTGGTGTTAAAGTTATTTCGATTCAAGTAAACGTTCACAGTAGTGAATGGATGTAATATGCATACAAATACATAAAAACATAAACTATAAATACTTTATTATTATAAAGGCGGAAATGGATCGGGAAGGTATTATGATTATTTTGCGTAATATATGTGCAATCGCTTCCAGACCGCTAGCAATAGGTGATCATGTATGATCGACACAAGTGTGAAATTACTGTATATACATTCGTGAACACGTACCCAGCAAAGGACCATTGGAACATGTACATGAACGTTATCAGTAAGGGATAGCCTATACGTTGTTGAGAGAAACGCAATGCCCGCTCAAAGCTGCGCATATCTATTTTGGATACCAAAAATGACCACTGCATAACTGGTACATACAGATAAAAAAAAACCCGAACCCAAAGTATAGGAGCTAGAAAATATAGGTTTTTTTTCTCTAAATCTATAAATTTTGTTGGAATAATAATGATTGTTAGATTTGAAATCAAATAATTGTCGATAGCCTCTACCAACATTACAAGTCTTCCGAGAGACATTTTCCTGCACGGGTGTTCATCTGGTATAAGTTAAATATGTTTACAAACTACAAACGGATTTTTTTCCCTCTCCGTCCGCCTCTCTTTCCAACTATTTTTCTCAATCTTATTTTATGGATTCGAAAATATGCAAGCATAAACATTGTTTGTCGGGATGGAGTTATGCCCATGATGCCAGACGTTGTTCAAAGTACTTTGTCTCGAAATCACCTGTTATGTTCTTGGGAAACAATTTTTATAGCCACATTCGAAATAAAATGTATTTACTCTGCGAAAGTGTGAAATCTACTTACTTGACGATGTACTATTTTCGATTCGGCTCTGATTGTAAATTCAATCTATAGCAGGTATTATACCGTAGGTAATAGCATAATTGAGGTAGATACAGTTCGGATACAGTTGGCGATCACCCAAGAATGAGAAAAGGCGCCATTTTTGCCGCTTTGTCATCAAATGCTGCAGTGCATTGAAAGGGGGCTTAATTGGGTGTTATTAGACGTCGAATTCTAATGCTGACATAATGATGGACCTACAGATGAGATGAGTCTACCAGGAAAATATGGGGGTGGGGGAGGGGGAGGGGAAGGAGAGAGTGGACTACACCGCATCGTGATTCATTGTTTAAGAAAAAGGAGATGTGTTCTATTGTGGTCCGCGTTTTCGCTGCACTGTTCACAAAGGTACAGTACTTAACGCAACATATGACCAGAGAAAAGTAGGAAAACATCACTGCGATAATGAGGGCAATAGTGGCAACAATGACCAACTTAATTATACAGCATGGAACTAATTTATATGTCATAACTTCTCAATACGTCGGTTGTGTCCCTAGAGAAGGCACTACTCACGCCTTCTTCGTGCTGGATATTTGTCAACGATAGGCCTACTAATCATTTCTTTCTCTTAAACCTCTTTCTGGTGATGTGGTCTCGGTCTTGATTTCTAGACCGAGACCAAGACCTAGACCATTTGTTCCGAGACTGACACCTTGAGTGTCGAATCCGAGACTTGCCCCTCCGAGACGGAGACTTTTTTCTTCCGAGACCAAGACCAAGACCGGGACCTCGTGATCACAGCACTGCAACGGTCTCGGTCTCGATATTAAGGCCGAGACCAAGACCTTGATCATGTCTTCCGAGACCGAGACCGAGACTTTGAGTTTCGAGACCGAGATCTGCATTTTCGAGACCGAGACTTCGAGATTACAGCACTCCTCTTTCTACAGGGTTATGAGGACAAGAACACTGATTCTACTGCGTGTGTCGAATGTGTGGGTGAATAATTTCCGTCGTTTACGTAACGTGGATGCTGTTTGTACAATTTGGGGTCTCCACAAGTATGTCTGTGTTAGTGGAGTTGAGCTATGACGAAACTTCTTGATTTATTTCATCTTCAAATTACAAGACGCCACATACATATCAAATTCAATTCAGTACCATGGAAAACTTAACATGTTAATAACTGTTAGGAAAGAAATTATTTTACAAGCGTACACTGTGTAAGCCATGTATTAATTCCTTGCCATCTTATTTCTGTTGACACTCCGGGGCATGACGTCACAAACTCTATCATAGATGCATGCACTGCACCTCATGAATATTAATGACTATTGTGTTCGCGGTGTTCGAATTATGTGAGATTAGCGTTTGTACTAGGTGTTAAAAATAAAATTTGTTAATTTTGATAGGTAATAACACAAAAACCATACACCAGATAATACTGGCATGAATTTGGGTTATAGCTGAAGAGTGAACATTTTTGTTGGAGGTGGTTTCAATACGATATCAATAATCAGTTTTATGTAATTCATACTTATTTAAAAAGCTAGAGTTCAGATTTTGCTCAAAATCCAACCCCCTGTTCAAAATTGAGACTGTACAGAAATCAAATGGTGTGTGTCAGAGTGTGTGCCTTGTCCACGCACAATAGCAACAGACAATGGCTATGGAAAGTGAATAGTCTAGCAGTCGCTAGGCTACTAATGAATATTAATAAAGCATTTATCTCACTTGGACATAATGAAACTCGCATACCAACGTTTCCAACGTGTGCTATGCCAGCCATTGTCCATTGCTTGAATGCTATTGTGTGGGGACTAGACACACACTCTTACACACACCATTCGTTTTCAGTGCAGTCTCAATTTTGTACAGAGAGCTGGATATTGAGCAAAATCTGAACTCTAACATTTTAAATAAGCATGAATTACATAAAACTTATTATTGATATCGTATTGAAACCACCTACAACAAAAATGTTCACTCTTCAACAATAACTCATACTCATGCTAGTGTTATCTGGTGCATAGTTTTTGTGTTATTACATATCAAAATTAACAAATTTTATTTTTAACACCTAGTATTTCTGGATGAAGTCAGATATTTTTAACCAGTTAAACGGATTTCTTGCACATAACCATGACGAGATCTCTTGATTTATTTTAGTCTTCAAATTACAAAGGGCCACAAACATCCAATTCAAGTCACTAACATGCAAAACTCCAACAAATGAATTATTTTACAAACGTAAATTACGTAAACCAGATATACATTCGCTGTCATCTTATGTCTGTTTGCACTTCGATGCATGACTTCACAATCTCTTTCATGGATGCAAGCACAGCACTCATGAATATTATTGAGCCAATGTGTTTGTTCCCAGTGTTCGAATTGTGTGAGCTTGTCGATTGTGATCCTGGATTGTTAACAATATTCTTAACAATAAATAACTATGAAGAGATCTCTTGATTTACTTTCCTCTTCAGATTACAAGAGGCAACAATCATTAAATCCAAATTCACTACCATCCAACACCGAGAAATCATGCTTAAAACTGTTAGGGAAATAAAATGTTTTGCCAGGAAACATGAGTAAAGTTTGTGTTAATTCCCTGCCATCTTATGTCTGTTGACACTTCGGTACATGACGTCACAATCCCTTTCATGGATGCGTGCACATCGCGAATGTTAACGAACCCATGTGTTCGCGGTGTTCGAATTGTGTGAGCTTGGCTATTGTATTTCTGGATAGATTCAGATATTATAAACCAGTTAAACGGACTTCTTTTTTTTTACATAATTATGACGAAATCTCTTAATCTATTTTACTTTTCAAATTACAAGAAGCCACAAATATCAAATTCAAGTCACCACCATGCAAACCCTTAACAACATGGTAATAACGGTTAGGAAAGGAATTCTTTTACAAGCGTTCACTGCGTAAGTGTACAATTAGCTGCCGTCTTATGTCTGCTGACTCTTCGGTGCATGACTTTACAATCTCTTCACGGATTCATGCACTGCACGTCATGAATATTATTTTATGAGCCATTGTGTTCGCGATGTTTGAATGGTGTGAGCTTGGTGTTTTTTTTTTGGATAGTTACAGACATTTTTAACAAGTTACATAGATTTTTTTTGTACAGAACTATGACGCAGTCTCTTCATTTATTCTACTGTTCAGATTTCAAGAGGCCACAAACACGTTCAAATCTCTTCCATTTAAAACGACACCAAAATAACTGTTAGGAAAGGAATTCTTTTACAAGCGTACATTACCCAAGCCACGTGTACATTCGCCGTCATCTTACTGTATGCTGACACGTCGGTGCATGACGTCACAATCCTTTCATTGGATGCGTGCGCATCACGAATATTAATGAGCCATTGTGATCGCGGTGTTTGAATTGTGTAAGATTGGCGTTTGTGTTTCTAGAAAGATTCAGATTTTGCACATAACTTTGATGAGATCTCTTGATTACGCTCCAAATTATAAGAGGCCACAAAATTCCCGGGGGGTCACTCAACATATCACGTACGACGCACGCGCGTCCACAAAAAGCGTCGACAAGGGTCTGTTTTCAGCCCTTCGACGTCGTCGTGTTTTTCAGCTTCAACTGCTTTTTTTTACGTTTAGGGTACTAAATTACAAATTCTTTACCATTTTGATCAGATGTCAGGTCTGAGCAATAAAAGTTGTATTACCTGTATGACCAAATACAGAGTCACATTTCAAGTCAAAATCCTTTCAAAACATTTATTAACATATCTGCGAAACGACCATGACCGAGCTCAGAACTATCGGAATGATTTCATTTCTCATAGAAACGCACGTACTATGGCACAAATTGATGCATCATTAGTCATAGTATTATTCTTAAGTTGAGCAATATAGATATTCATTTGCCAATGCTGAACCCACTTTTACTTTGCCTTTGGTTTTAGTTCTTGAAATTATTCATTAAAAAGCTTAAAACGTACCGCCGACTTGTTCGATCAATGAAAAATACTCTACATTTGCTAGAAAGTCTAGAAGAAAGGAAACAAAATGAAAGTTACTAAAGGTATGTTCACGGGGGCACCTCGCGAAGCAAGGCCCATTCGATATATTTAATAGGTAAGTGCCCCTCGCAGAAAATTGATTTTTCTGTTATGAAAAATTACACTTTTAGACAAAGAAAAGCTTTTATGCTCAGTTTTCTTTAAATAATAATAATTATTAAGTTTCACCTTGCAGGGCACATGGGGCCAAAAACTTCTTTCCCCCAAATAATTATTTGGGGCAATGCCCCCTCTGCCCCCCCCCCCCCAATGCTTCCGGCGCCCTTGCTACAGTGAGAAAGGTCTCATCGCCCGGCAATCATCATCACACGATCAAGCCATGATCGTTCTTGCTGGAGCGAAGCAACTTGACACCACATCCCGGGTTTCGTGCTTCGAGCGTGTTGTCCGGTTGAGTGAACGCTGAAGACGACTGATGCAGATCTTGACGGAGTGAGGGGCGTCGCAACCGGCATCCTCCTCGTACGATGCCCAATCATTGCTGGAACAGATTTCACGCAGTCTTCAGAGGTAGCGGCTACCGGAGTCGCTGACGACTCTAATGCCTTCGAGACCTGTAGGACAATTTACTGTAGATGCAAGAATATCACCATGCGCGGTGAACAATTTTCAATAAATGTCCATGCAGTGTATTCTTTGTACCACACACACGCACACACACACACACACACACACACACACACACAACACACCACACCACACACACACACAAAGCACACACACACACACACACACAACATCACACACACACACACACACACACACTACACACACACACACACACACACATACACACACACAGCCAGACAAAAGCCATAATGCACGATACAGTGAATTTACTCATCATCATCATCCTCACGCCTACCACCACCACCACCACAAACACCACCACCATATCACCAGCCATCATCATCATCGTCGATCATCATCGCCACAATCACCACCAATTGATGACATGATTGTTATCTATAAGCAATACAAGAGATAAACGTGGGATGTACTGGTCTATTTATAATCATCACTGACATTGGAAAAACGACAAAGTATCGAAGATAATACCGTTGCTCTTTGTATTGATAAATACAAAACCATGCATGTCGATTTGATTTGTTCTCTCAATTGAGTTTACGGATTGTTCTTGAATCAAATGAATTCAAAGCGAATTTCATTCCTATTTTATTATTGAACTTCATTAGATAATGAATAAGTAGGCCGAAGTATCAAATCTAGATTCAGTTTTATACGGGTCATTTTTTATCTAACCATTAAAATTTCTCTTGAAATAACTTTATCTTCAAAAACATTGCCTAAACAATATGTATTATTAACTTGATTCTGTGAATTTTGCTTTGTAATTATCGACCACGTTTTGTATATCAGCTGTCAAAACTGAGCCTCAAGGAACAGGTTCCCTTAATCATAGAGAAACGTTGCAAGGAAGGAAAGTAACTGCATTCAGATTATCTTTTCAACATTTAGACATTTCAGTGGAGATTATCTGGTAATGATAATTCGCTTGGTGTGATAATTATGTATAGAAAAGTTAGTGAAGCTTTATAATCAATGTTTTCATATAAATCCTATGTAATTACAAAATATGAAATCAAGAATCCGGGGATATTCATTAATTATTTAGAATTTTATTGCGAAATACTGTCAAGTTTTGTAGAAATAGAAGCTACATAATACAACACCCATTCAGATTAGTGTAAACAGGTGTTAAAAACATATCGAATTTATTTACTTCAGGATTAAGTAATATAACGTAAAAAAGTAATTCAACTGAAATATATATCGACAATATTTAACCAACAATATCAAAGCGGTAGATAGTATATAAAGTAATACTTTATTAAAGACTGAAAAATGAGCTTAGATACAAAAGTCATAATAATAATGTCCTTAATAGGAATCAATTTAGATATTGCAAGATGCATTTAATATTTCTTGAAAATGTTGGTCAGAATAGTGAGATAGACAAACAATCCAAGTTTGCACAAGTATATGTTTTTTTTTTCCGGAGCCAACAGTACGCTCAAAAGTTTTCATCAATTACAGCAAACGAAATTGTAACAATCGTACGAGGAAATAATAACATTTGGATGTGCATTCCGTGAACGCCACGTGTTAGTTAAAACAAGTATTTTCTCTGAATGTAATCCATTATGCAATTTATCAAACTCTTTCTTCTCCTTCAAGTCCAAATGAAGGTTGCTCGAGTCACACCAATTCATTAGAAGGGGATAACGTTGATGTAAGCAGAACTATCGTCTTATTTCATTTTGTCTAGACTAATTAGCAAAATGTATATAATATTTTTGGGGATAAGCATCAAATATTAATTCAGGAACCAGTATGAGATTCAGACAGGGCTCACTCACTCTACAGCCAGTTTAGATGAAACACGAAAGCAAATGAGGCCGTTAATATTATACACTAGCTGTCTTTATTGATTAATCAAAGACTTGTAGTGTTCGGTGTTTTTATTCTATTAAATAAGTTACATGTTAAATACGTAGGATACATTAAATAAAATGGTGTATAAATTATTCATTTCAAGTAAACGTTCACAGTAGAATGGATTGTAATATGCAGTACAATACATAAAACATAAACTATAAATATCTTTATTTTAAAAGCGGAATGGATCGGAAGGTATTATGATTATTTTGCGTAATATATGTGCAATCGCTTCCAGACCGCTAGCCAATAGGTGATCATATTATGCATTCGACACAAGTTGTTGAAATTACTGTATATACATTCGTGAACACTACCCAGCAACAGGGACCATGGAACAATGACATGAACTATCAGTAGGGATTAGCCTATACGTTGTTGAGAGAAACGCAATGCCCGCTCAAGCGCGCATATCTATATTTGGTATACCAAAAATGACCACGCATAACTGGTACATACAGATAAAAAAAAAACCGAACCCAAAGTATAGCGAGCTAGAAAATATAGTTTTTTTTCTAATCTATAAATTTTGTGGAATAATAATGATTGTTAGATTTAAATCGAAATAATTGTCGATAGCCTCTACCAACATTAACAAAGTTCTTCCGCCAGAGACATTTTCCTGCACGTGGTGTTCATCTGGTATAAGTTAAATAGTTTACAAACTACAAACGGATTTTTTTCCTCTCGTCCGCCTCTCTTTCCAACTATTTTTCTCAATCTTAATTGATATGGTATTCCGAAAATATAGCATAGCATAACATTGTTTTCCGGGATGATTATGCCATGATGCCAGACGTTTTCAAGTACTGTGTCTCGAACATCACCTGTTTAGTTCTTGTGAAACAATTTTTATAGCCACCATTCGAAAATAAATGTATTTACTCTCGACAAGTGTGAAAATCTACTTACTTACGATGTACTATTTCGATTCGGCTCTGATTGTAATTCAAATCTATAGCAGGTATTATACCGTTAGTATCAAGCATAATTGGGTAGACATGATACAGTTGGCGACCAAACCCAGAATGAGAAAAGGCCGCCATTTTGCCGCTTTGTCATCAAAGTGCTGCAGTGCATGAAAAGGGCTTATAAGTAGAATTACACTAGACTGCTGATTACGCAGAACACAACATTACATCAACTGCCTTCAAACCTTCTGCAACAGATGTATTCTAAGAAATGTCACTACAGTACAGGAGAGAGTAGCTGAAAACAACGAAACCATTCGTTTTGACATAGTCTGTTACACAAATCCCCCACTACTGACAAAGTTACTAACACAGAAATCAATACGTGGACTGAGGTAATTTTGCCTTACACACTGCAGCAACGAGCTATTACTCCACGGCGTACTCAAACTCCAATCCTCACTTTATTGCATATGAAGTAATTAGCCCACATTATAATGCAAATGTAATTTACTCTCCATCTGGAAACCAAATAAATGCTGAAATTTTAACTGAAATTTTCAGCATCACCTACGTGTTTTCTTAATTGGATGTTATTAAGACGTCAAATTCTAATGCTGACATGCATGATATGGACCTACAGATGAGATGAGTTCTAACCAGGAAAAATGGGGTGGGGAGGGAGGGAATGGAAGAGAGTGGACTACATCCGCATTCGGATTCATTTGTTTAAGGTAAAAAGGGATGTCTATTGTGTGCTCACGCGTTTCGCTGCACTGTTCACAAATCGTACATACTTAACGCAAACATCGCGCTTACAGCAGAAAAGTAGAAAACATCACTCGATTAATGAGGGCAATATGCTAACAATGACAACTTAATTTATACAGCATGGACTAAAAACACTACACAAAAATAAGTTTCCCCTGTTCAAAAACCATAAACTTTTTAATGAAGTATTTAGCCAGAATAACTTCCAGGAGTTTTCGCACTAATTGACTAAAATCTGTTGTGAAAAGTGCATTATCCGTCATAAGTCATGAGATACATGAGATAACACGTAATAAAGCGCAAAAATTCACTTTTCAAAAGCACAACGTCATTTGAGGGATATGTGATCAGATTGACAATTCTGTTTCTGTTGAAGAATTAAGCCGCTATCATGTAATCAACATATCGTCGACCCCGTAACCAATTCTCTTCGCACTTTTCGCATTATTTACGCTTCAGTGAGCTCAATTTAAACAATTTCCATCCATCTCAATTTGAAATGGTAATCCATTAAGTATTGAAAAAAATTGAAATCCGATTTTCAGCAAAGTGCTTTTACACGTTGTATACATACTGCAGTTGTAACCATGTCAGGTTCAGTGAGCACCTACTTAAAATAATGCAAAAATACCATTATTTACCATTTTTGGCATAATGAGATGATCTCCTGTGACTTTTGTAAAGTGAATTGTTGCCTTTAATTCATGGCACTCATGCATGCTGACGCGCATTAATCTTATTTCACACCAGGTTAGTCAAGGAGTGTGAAAATGTTCCGCCAGTATTTTGCAAAACGTTTTCATATAAAAGTTTATGTATTTGAACAAGGGGGAACTTACTTTTTGTTATGTTTATATGTCATTAACTTCTCAATACGTCGTGTTGTCGTCCCTAGAGAAGGCACTATCTCACCCTTCTTCGTGCTTGATATTTGCATGACGTATAGCTACGTAATCATTTCTTTCTCTTAAACCTCTTTGGTGATTGGTCTCGTCTTCATTCTAGACGAGACCAACACCTCTCACCATTGTTTCGAGACTGACACCTGTGTGTGTCGACATCGGAGACTTCCCCTCCAAGACCCGAGACTTTTTTCTTCCAAGTACCAAGACCAAGAACGCAGACCCCGTGATCACAACACTGCACCCGTCTCGGCTCGATATCGAGACCACGACGAGACCGAGAGACATGGATCTTATGCCAGCATAAAACTTGTTCACAACTGAAAACTGATTGCTCCACTTCTTGCATTTTTGTTTACTGACCTTGCTATTGTTTAATGCATATGTACATCAGCCATGCATGACTGCCTCACATGTTAATT
>JZLH01S0626547.1:0-11136 GCA_001188425.1 Eucidaris tribuloides | reverse complement strand
GTCTCATTTTAACATTATTACATCATTGATTAGTCCCCTATCAGGAATCAAATATTATTGTAAATATGGAAGCCCCGAATATAAAATTAAAACTGAACAGATTTCCTGCATCGGTCTACAACCAAGTCAGAAGTATTGTAAAACACTATATTTTCTGTTTAATAGAAGCCAACTGATTTTCGTGCGTGCCATTAAACCTTTCTGCGAATCACCGACCTTGAAAAATATAAAATGTACCCAAAATTGCTAGAAAGCATTTGGTGTTTCATTCATAGATTACACAACAATTTACAGAGATATTGTTTTGCTGCTGAAACACCATCATCAAAATGTAGCATTGCAGTCAGTAAAGTGACCAGGCACTAATACTTGGTATCTTTGCTAATTATTGCATTGTCTAGTAAAGTAACACGCGTCTCTACTACTACTGGATTCAAGCAAAGTTTTGGTATGTATAAGCTGTCGGTGATGTTACTTGCGCGAATCTAGACTCCTCGCAAGTTAAATGTCGGCCGACATTCTGGTTTACAGTACCCTGTCTGTCGGATTTTATACCTTCAGTATTGTGTCCTTGTCTGAAAATCTCATCCATGTGATTTGAGTCTTAATTCCTTGCATAAAACTTGTTTCTTACTGTTAGTGTTGATATTATTTCTTGTGAACATGTCCGGGGACAACAAATCACTGACAAACTGTGACTGTGTGTTTAGAAAAAAAATTGTTTCATCATCCCATCTACTGCTGTTTCTCGTGCTTCAGGCTCTGTTTATCAAATCATTAAAAGATCTTTATTTATTATTTCTTTACCTGTCTTTCTAAAATGATCAACTTAAGTCAGATTCTCTAACATTAATCAGACTCTGTTCTTTCAGGTGAGGACGGGAGTATAACCTTAACGCCCTATTACCCTTTGGATGCTATGTAAAATATAGTCGAAAATCTCCCGAGATTTTCATTATTTAATAAAAAAAAAAACTAAAGACATTCAGAATCTAATATGCTGCGGAATGACTGGGCATCACAGCTTCAAATAAAAAAAAAAAATCCCCCAATCTTTGCTTAATAAAAGGATGGAGAATTAAGTTAGATCAAGAAATATATTTGAAAAATGACCAAATACATTACTGTATGTCGAAATAGATCAAGAAAAATGAAGTTTATGACAATTAATCTATCATTTGTCATTGCGTGATTTGTCATAGACTTTCTGGTTATTAATAAAGCATATACTTTCTAAATTACATGTATGAAGGCATGGTGCTTAGCTATAAACTGTGTACAAATTTTAGGTAATTTGCAAATATCACAAATTAAAAACATCAAGATTCAAAGATATCATGGTGGAGGACATTCCCCACTGATGCCAAAATGCCCAATTAATCGTTGTTTTAGTGTCTTTTAAAGTCAAGTGAAAAGTTTCTCATCCTCCACCTACTGTAACCTCCTTCAAAATAGAAAATAAGAAGTCTGTACTAGGCTATTTCATTTTGTGAATGTCATGTTCAGAAGGAAAAACTGAATTCGATGTTGTTGTTGTTAAGCAGTAAGTTTTGTGTGTGATATTTTTATAAAAAAAATCATTGCTAAAACCTGTCACATAGCGATTGTATGCAAAAAAGGCTGTCTTTAAAAAATATCAATATAACATTTGGACCTACAGTACTACCTACTCAATAAAGTAAATGACGTATTGGGTCGCGATCCTTAACTTGGGTGAAAATATTCTATCAATCAAACAAACTGTACAAGGATTGTACTGTGAGAAAATCTTTAGTCAAAAAGTTGAATTCGATGAATTCTAAAGCAACTTTCATCAGTATGCCTTGTGACAGACAAAATCTATTTGTAGCTCTCTATGGCATCCATTCTATCGGCGCAGGCAGAGGAAAAACAAATGCTAATAAATGTGGGTGGGGTGTCTTGCTTGATTTGACTTCAGAAACAAATTCAAGAGAAATCCTTCCAGGCAGGAGAACCATCCAGCTGGTGTCATCTTCTTGAACCGAGTTTGGTTCGAGAGGCATTTTTATTTCTCCATCATGTCGCTGCCCCAACCAGGTATTGGCTAAACATTTACATGTAC
Source organism: Eucidaris tribuloides (assembly GCA_001188425.1). Taxonomy (NCBI): domain Eukaryota; kingdom Metazoa; phylum Echinodermata; class Echinoidea; order Cidaroida; family Cidaridae; genus Eucidaris; species Eucidaris tribuloides. Next base: position 9,053 of record JZLH01S0626547.1, on the reverse strand, counting down.
CACAGCTTAAAAAGTCGGAGCTCACATAATCCCATCTAGCAGTGTCTTGATAGATTCTCTAAAATGAAACCCTGAAAAATTGTATTTCAAAATGATTTTTAGTGCTTTAAAAAAGTGAAATCGATAAGGTGACGGATTCACCTACATTTCTCAAAGACCTTATGTGTGTACACCTAGGATTTTTGTACTCGCCCGAGTATTGTTTATTATGCGCATAACTTGCCATTGCCAGTGTAACTTTCCAAAACTGTTGTTCTAGGGTGTTTATTTCCATTATGAACAGTCTGTGCATGTAGCCTCAGATATCAAAGTTTGACAATTTTTTAAGATGACCCACAATGTTAGCCATCACTAAAATATCAGGATGAGAGACTATGAATATCAGGGCGTCAATCCATGCTTCTGATTTTATTTTTGGGGGGGGGAGGGGCAAAAGCAAATGAAAGAGTGTCAAAATTCTTTGGCGTGCTTTGCTCCGTAAAAACTGCATTATTTCAAAATTTTGCACAACATTGAAAATGTGTAATGATACAGCTCCGATTAAAAACCTGACAATTATCTATGTTTATAGTAGTCTGAAACCTTCCAGACTCTGCCTCTGCCAAAGCAGAGGCCGGCCCGCGAAGCGGCCGTCTGGATGAAAACGCATGTGGGGCTTTAACTTGTGCATTGTTTTCAGCCTGAATCTGGAAGGCTCATGAAAATCCACTATCGCCAGCTATAGTATCGCTATTCCCAAATTCTTAACCACTCCAGTAAGTCGCGACAGGTAACAATCTAATGACCCCACAACCACATAGCTTGGCTGATTTAAACATATTAAATGGACCGTAAAGTCGCAAGTCGTGGGCTGTGACCTGGCCCGACTCGCGGTAATATTCGGGAATGCCCGTTTATACGTTTCGGGAAAACGACGGCACGAATTGTTGTTGCAATTCCCTATGCCAGACACGATTCACCCAAGAAAGGCGAAACTGAACCCAACTGAGTCTCAACGGCTATTCTGTTCGGCGAGCTCCACGATTTTACGCCACACTGAAACTCTACCACTACGTAGCATAGAGTTCAGTGTTCGCACTGCCTTGCAATAGCGGGCAAGCGTAAAGGTAAAATAAACGTACATGGATACGAGCGGCGCCGTCCTTTTAACACTACACCACACAGGCCTTTTGATTTCCCACAGCCACTCGCGTGTAGCTTTGCGTCTGTCTCCGGCTTCATGCCACACACTTGTTGCTCGTGAGCTCGCCACCGAGATCTTCTGAGGTCTCCCAAGTTGGCCAGCGAGGCTATAAACTATTTTGACTTGTGGCTAGCTATTGCATTACATAATTCAAAGGTAGCAGATAAGAACTGTAAATCTTTGAGAGGAGAGCGTTTCTCTATTTTTTCTGAATTTGAATGAGGTGTTACCTGCCAGACGCTAATGGAAAGAAAAAATTTATTTTACTGGTCCATTCACTATGTCTGCGCAGCCAGACTATTATAAACAGGTTCTCACTATAGCAGGGTACAAACACAAAGGAATTATGAACGAGTTGCGACCGCCAAAATCACCTTGATTATAACTAGAATTTTGTTGCAGTCCTCATCGACCTCCTATATAATGGGGTTCCACTGTACAGACAATGTTTGTGTAGCTTTAAGACGTATGTAATGAATTGCTATTCAGGCGCTCATACTGTATATAGATAAATGTAAATGTTTGTTTTCTTCATCAGTATACAAGTCACTTGAGACAAATTCTTCCAGCCTGAATTTAAGCATTTCTGACTTCTCCGAAATCACGCCAGTGCCCAGTGCCCTCTATAATGTTTGACATCATTTTCACATTTCAACACAACCATGACTTACCAGCTAGGAAAAAATTACACGAGGCTCGGGGCGATTTCGCCCCCCAAATGTCAAAAAAGGGGAGCCCTGGAAAAATAAAAAAAGGAGCCCCTGAAAATCCCATACACTGCAATGTTAAAAGTTATCCAATTTTGCAGATTTAGCGTAGTAGGCTGTGAAAAGTAGCCCCGAAAATAAAAATTAAATTTTTTGTGCTTGCAGCTACATTTATCTACAGTACATGACATGGTACCTTAAGGCCACCGCACAACTACACGACTTTTGTCGTACAACTGCACCGACTTGATCCGAAATAAAAAACCAAAGCTTATATTTCGTACACAAGTCAGCTGTGCTACGAAATATAAGCTTTGTTTTTATTCGGATCCAAGGTCGGTGCAGTGTTACGACAAAAATGTTAGTGTGCGGAGGCCGTTACATGTATGACATGTATGTAAAGTAGGCTACACATGTACGTGTACACCATATTCAGCATAGCCATCAAATACATTGAAAATATTTGAAGCATGTATCCTCATGTATGTACGCATCACCTGCCTGCAAATGTGCCTTTCCATCTTTTCTTAATTTCCCTTAAAACAGTTTACATTCGAAACAAAAGCCTCAGCAGAGTTCGACAGAACTGGGAATAACGAAGCATTTCAACAAAAAAGACATTTATAACAATTGACGTACCGTTCTTAAAGCGAAATGACATGATGGATACTAGGAGTCCTCACTTAGGAGTGAAATTTTTCTAGAATCAAGTAAACTGGTATGATTTGTTACTGTGAAAATTTGATAGTCAAGAGTTGACTTTGGCTGACAGACAGATCTCTTGTGAATAGGGTATCGTAATTTTCCTATTGGCATGGTAATATGAGCTCTAGGAGAAAACAAAATGTGATATGTCATGCTTGATTCGGCTCAAGAAAACAAATTCAAGATAAATCCTTCCAGCCAGGAGATACACTTCAGCTGCGTTATCCACTGATATATCTATCAATCGTTTGGTTAAGAGGCATTTTGTTTTTCTCAATTATGTCACTGCCCTTTAATTTGTTAACCATTCTTCCCATTGTCACTGGGATTCCTGTTAATTTACATTGAGATTCATATATGGCACAGAAAATCAGCTTTGGATAATATTGCTAAAATGTCAATTAGTATTTTTAAAGTCACTCATTTTCCAAGTCCATGCTGAGCTGACTGCTTTTGATTTTACTGGCTTTTTGTCTGGAGAGGTAGAACATGTGTAGAATTTAACAGTACAAATGTAGCAGTCACTGCCCTCTTAAATCTCACTACTGTTTAACCAAAAATTCTTCTTCTTCTTTCTTTCCTATCTTCTTATGATTCTTTTGTTCGTTCTTGTTCTTGTTTTCTTCTTCTTCTTCTGTCTTCTTCTTGTACAAAATCATTGTTACCATCATTCATTTAATTCAGAAATAAAATTATAGTGAATCTTTTGCGAATCGTTATGCTGTGAAAACATATGCTAGACCTCTAGACAATGCAATGTCTACCATGTACAGGATTTTCCCTGCATCGACTGTAAAAAAAAACAAATTGAGTTACTGTTCTATTCAAACATGAAAATGAGATTACTTGGAATTAGCCGTATTCATGAAATATGGATTACCCTTGATACAAGGCACAGTACCAATGTTGTAGGTCCCAATGAGAACAGTGACCGTGCGGGTAAATATTCACTCAACGGATCACCATAGAAACAGTTGACAACAAACACAAAGCAGGGAAAGTCCCTTTACTGCTCCCATTCTGCTGTGTTGCGAGATTTTCTTTTGTGTTTGTGTGCGAATGTCCCCGACCAGACAATTGTGCTGTACCATGCCTACATGTATGTACAAGGTGTACAATGCATATATGTGTGTCTATGATGATTATGCAGGGTGTAGTTTGTGGACAGTAGACTCCGAAATGATTAATTTGTTTGAACTTGTTCTTTTTTAATTGCTACTTGCTGAAAACAGTGTGTAGTACTTGAGTACATGTTGTAGTGTCCATGATACATGTATGATATGACATGTAATAGCACTAGTATGCCATGTGATGAATGACATGTTGAAATTGTGTAGCAATTGATATCCAAAGCCCAAATTCAAAACCAAAGTATAGTTATCAGTTTTTCACAAAATATTGGTGTTGTAATTTTCAAGAACTGCATGTATTGGGTGGCATGAAGGCCCACACATCAGAAATTTGTGATTTTCAATTGATCAGATGCAGATACACTAGACTACATGTACTAGTGCGATTATTTCCTATGTCCCCCTTCCCCCACTTTTTTGTAAATGATAAAAAAGTAAAAAAAAAAAATTTATAATCTATACACTGCTTGTGTGTGAATTTTAATATATGGCCTTACATTTTCGTAGTTTTTTACCCAAGAATATGTGTAGTTCCATGAGATAACAATCACATGATCATCATGCTCTCTCGCTGTCTTATGTACATATGAACATTAGTTTTGTATTATTCAATAATCTGTAGGCATGTTCGATTAAAATTAAGACATTGAATTCCAAAATCCTTGAATTGTCTACATTTTTTGTCAGTATATCTGGCAGGTAACATGGTATCTTGAAGCAAACTTGGCGACCTTTGCCGCGGCAGAGTCCAAGATAACTAACCTCAGGTGTCAAAAAATTCATCTTCATCTAATAAAGAATATTGATACCGAGTTAAGAACCTCAAGAGTTAAAGTTTTTAATTCTGTAAATTCAAGTGTTTCATATAATGCAAATTTATGCAAATTACCAAGGGTTAATTGCATACATGTAAAAACTCAGCGGTACGTATGGGACATGAAAAAAAAAAAAAAAAAATCTTATTAAATCAGTTGAAGAGAACATCTAATATTTTAATTATATATATGGACATAACCTTTCCATCTTGTTTAATTGTGCATAGAAAGTTGGCATTAATGCAATTTAATTATGCAGAATTAGGTCCTTCCAAAAAATGAGCATTGTCCATACGGACAAACTTTAGGACGATTTTTAAAGTTTTTTCGTAGAAATTGGAACTTATTTCATTGAAACTTTGGGTACTGTTCTAATTTATTTATTTTGAAAGTAAAATGCCCTATTAAACTTTGAAAATTTAATTAGACCTTTATTTTATAAGACAATGAAAAAATGTTACGATGGGACATTGTGTTACATATGGGACATTTTAAACAAAGTGAATGGAGAAACCAAAACTTCATAAACTGACTCTTATCTCAAATTTTATTAGATATTAGTGTTTGTTTTGATATGGCGTCATGAAGAATCAATAGGATCATCAATTCTGACCCTAAATTTTGCTCTTCAACACCGCCTCTACACGAGATCAGCGAACCATACATGAAATGCCACATGTGGACTACAGTTGGCAACTATGGAATATGTGTTACAGTGTATGTCATTTTTGTAGCCCCTCTTGCACAAATTGAAGGAAAAATGAATTTTTGCTGATATGATAGATTATGATGTTATCTGAATACCATCTCATCCATATTAAGAAACCAACAAAAACAACTTTGGATCAAAACAGAGAGGTTTGAAACTATTTGAATGACAACTTTTCCTTGAAATATACGATCCATATTGGTGAAGATACTCATTTCTACTGATAACCTTAGAGTACTACCCTGGACAAGTGGTGTTAGTCGTAAGTTTTTCATTCAATTCCCCATAAACCATTAAAAATTTGCCAAAGACCTTAAATATTGATATTCTCCACATTAATCAGATGGCGGGGACAAAATGTCCCACTACGTAAACTGTCCCATAGCGTACGTGGCGTTTTCCGACATTGAGTAGTGCCTATATGAAAAAGTACTTTATTTTATGAAATGAACGTTTGCCAACATAATCTTGATATTGCACCTTACCACACTGGATTTCAAGTTGGCGAGCTGAAATACTTTCAGAGAGGTTTCAACTCAGAATTTTTTTTTTGAAAAAAAACAGTTCATTTTTTGTGGTCCCATACTTAACGTGACACATTTCTTATGGTAGGAATATTATTACCAAGGTTCAAAAATGTCAAACCATCCTTCATATGATTATTCTTCCCCTAGATACATGTATATAAATGATAAACTAAAGAATTCAAAAAACAACTAACATTATATTTTAGATGGTTAAAATCTCTGAATTCCCATAGTAACGCGCGCGTTATCTTGGACTTGCCCTGCCAATAATCCATTCTGTATCATTTGAAGATATATTTGAGTGGTAATTGGGAGCCATGTACATGCAGCTTCCATGGACATGTCTACACTGTATTGTACCTCTATGATAATGTACTACATGCATACATTCAAGACTTGTGATTAATCTCGCATGGCCGTTCTGGGAATTTCCAACGCAAACATAATTTACAGCCATGTGTTGCACACTGCTATGGGGAAACCCCAGAAATCAATCCTCAAAATGTACTTTCCTCTGGAATGTGTTCTGTGGTGGCCCTCTACATTGTTTGTGGTTAGACTCTATACTGTACCTGATTGTTGGTTGATCACAATCAGAGATTTAATTGATCTTGATGAAAGAGGAACTACATGTACAGGCTTTTTTTTTCTACATGTTAGCCCTATAAACTTTGCGTCTGTCATGATAATGCCTATTGGTACGAACAGTATTACACCATGAAATACACATTAAGCAAGGTAAACTCGAACAAACATTTTATTTGTACCTAGATATGCACATTATCGTGCAATGCATACATATTCTATTGATTTATCATCTTTTAAGCGTATATTGTATTCAAGTGAAACACCATAGTGGTTAAGTTTGAGCATCGACTTTTGAACCATAATTTGCTGTTGCTGACTTGGGCATGTGATTGCCATGCTTCCGTCAAATGTTTTACTGCTATCCTAGTAACCGTACACATACAATAATAATTGTGTACCAGTGCCTGCCGAGCGGGACCACTAGTGAATAAGAATGCTTATCAGCAATTCCAATTACAAGGCTGGCCGCACATGATTTTAAATGTGAAACACTATAGCCAATATTAAATAATTAGGATATCTATTAATCCTGTCCGGTGCAAGCCATAACATGTCTAAATAAATATAAGACAGAATCTATAAAGTAACTAAGATACGACTCGTGTGACGAAGTATGTGGGAGTAGCCACATGAGTTCGTACATGAATGAGAGCAATTTGCCTGAAAAAACATCTGATCATACAGTACAATATACAAAGTATTTCTGGCATGTAACAATAAGTGAATTTAGTTATGTAAAGATAGGTAGTGCTGTTTCAATATGTAGATGACTAGAATGAGAGTGGATTACTAGGGTGAATTGTATGGAGCATATAAAATGTATTTTAAGACAATTAATACTCTTGCAATTGCCACGTGTGCCGCGACTTGCCTGATTAATTTGGTTTTGTTTTACAATTTTTCATATCCAGGGGCTGTATAGATCATGAACGAGCGTGTTGAGAAAATGCTGAAGCTCCAACGTGGTAAGTACGCCTTCATGTGTTTTAATTGGATGAAAATAGTGCACCACTCCGTGGACTGATTTCTGACGCCAATGATATGGAATTAATTCCTTTCCAAAAAACTTGCGGTGAAAAGGGCAACTCCTGATTATCAATACTAGCCTTGTCTATAACTTTGTATATAAGTAATCAGTATTTAGAATTGCCCAGACATTTAGAGTATTATCAGGCGGAGCGCGTCAGAGCAAGGTATTACCCCTATTTGATTTAGAGGGAAAAAAGGAGAGACGCAGACCCATTCATGCGTCTCTGTTTAATCCACATTAATACCGCATAGACTCAATAGGTGTGGAACAAGCAAATGATGATGGCTAACCGAGAACTACAATAAAAAAAGGAACACGGGATATGGGCACGGAGTGGTAATTGTTATTGAGGCGGCTAATCCAGATGAAGAAATAAATTAATAAGCGTTTCCCGTAAGATTGCATCCATCTATAATGAGCACAGTCGACGTGTGCCAAGCGAAATATAGCCGGAAGCACGTCCGGAGTTAGCTCATCGGCACTAGTGAAAGGAGACCCTTCTCGCACCGGAGACCCCACTGACAAAACTGAACATTTAGGTCCTCTCACGAACTTTTAGAATGCGACCAATTTTGTATTTTGGGACGTATTGGTTGAATGAAGGAAAGAGTGGTATAAAGTGAATAAAGCCTTGATTGATTTGTTATTTCTTTTGTTGCAAGGAGGGGGGGGGGAGGAGTAGTGTCGCAGATTTGTTACCTTCAAGACTAGCCCTTGAAAGTGACTAGTACATGGGCGTGGCCCCCAGAACAGGAGGTGGGGTGTCAACAGGGACAAGGCCACCCCTCTCATCATGTAAAATATTATACCCACCAACCCAAAAAAAGAAAAAGAAAAAAGAAAAGAAACAAGGAGAGAAATTGAAAAGAAAAAGACAAAAAAAAATGTGTAAGTCTGATCATCATCGGCTCAAATAAAAGTTTTATGCAAGTTTCTTTTCATCCGTGGTACAATAATTATTGTGGGATGACTGACGTTAAAGGTAAATAACATGATTGGGGGTAGTCCTCAACTTGGGGTAAAAACTATTTCCAGAATTAGGTAAACTATGCAGGGATTTTGCTGTGAAAAATTTGTAGTCAAAAGTCGACTCATTTTAAAATCATTTCCATCAGCATGCCTTGTATTGTAACAGACACATTTGTAATGTAGGCTTCTATGGGGATCACATCTATCGTGCCCCTATAAAATTAAATAAGTGTATTGATGTGCTGCACGTGCATCAGAAGAAATGTTGGCAATATTAAATGGGTGTATTAAAAAGTTACCGATACCTTCAAATCTAGTAATATTTCGAACTGGTCTCAATAGGTGCACAGATTTTGCCTCCGTGGGGCTGAACTAGACAATATTTGATTAAACCGTACAAAAGTCAGCTGTTAAAGCGCAAGTTTAGTTGTTTCTTTTGAAAGCTTTCTGCCCAAAGGTCATATCACACCAATAACAGATTCTGAATGTCTTTAGTTTTTTTTTGGATTAATTAATGAAAATCCCAAGGGGGGGGGGGTACCCCGAGATTTTCGACTATACAGTGTGTATAAAAAAAAGTAGACACACAAAAAAATATTACTCAAAAATTTCATGATCTTGAGATTATTTTTTAATCTGAATATTTTACCTTGGATCTAAGCTATCTGATGACACTGTTGGTATCGAAAG
>JZLH01S0626542.1:5483-32799 GCA_001188425.1 Eucidaris tribuloides | reverse complement strand
GGTAAAAGGAATACATTTGTCATTTTAATTCATCCTTTGTGTTTGGATGATCATATGCATGTTTAGTGGTTTTTTTTTCTTTTTATTATTTAAATCCCACTGGTATGTTGATTATATTTGTATTTATTAGGTACATGTACATTCCTAAATTATGGTGAAGACTTGATATAATTTTTGCTAAAAACAATACTGTATTTACAATTGGAATATGTGTAACGTGGGAAAGGCTTAACAGCTGCTTTCATGCACACTTCATTTGCCTCATTTTACTTTTTTATTTTCACTGAAATCAGCTTTCGAAGATGGTGTATTAGAACAGTAGACCGTCACGTATATTATTTATTAACCATTGTTGCTTATTTTTACACAGTTAACTGAATCATTCATTTTACGTATTAGTATGTAAGGTGGAATTAACGAACTATAATTTGATCTTAGCCAAAGAGCGCTGAACCAGAAATCATTTCACCTTCAAATACAGAGGTAGTCCGTTAGTTCAAATGATGTTATATTGCAATAGTGAAATAATAATATAAATTATCGTTATATTGCAGTCATTGTTATATTTCGGTCCACATATTTTCGAGTAGAGTAATGCATTTAAATATTCACCTATCCGAAACTATACCTTTGGAGTTAATACTATTTAAGACGGACGAAAATATCAGGATGGCATCGATCAATTTTTCGGATTGAGGGGGTGGCGGGGGGGGTGCAACAAGCAAGAAAATGTTCAACCCAATTTTCGGCCGTGTGTATTATGTTTAAGGTAGCCATAGTGTTTTTAGACTAAAGTTAATGGTTTCTGGTTAGCTGATTTTTCACTGCTTTTTTAAACGTATCCTTGAAAACTGACGTCTGATGAGTTTTGAAGTTGTAACATTATGAGGGGAAGGGGGGCCAAATCGGCACACGTTTTCATTGGGTGGCAACACTCTTGCACCCCCTTCGTGCCCCCCCCCCCGGTCGACGCCGCCCTCGATGGAATGAATGCCATGCCACTTTGAAGACAGAAAAGTCCATTTAGATAATTGTACGGAGAATGATGCGTATTACAATGCCTTATTCTGTGAAAAAGAAAACCAACGCGTATTTTGAAAAACGGGCAAGAGTAACAGGACTATAATGGAATTACTAGCGATTAAATGGAATCCAGTGATAACACTTGTCTTAATGTGATTCTTGTCTTTTGCCCGTATCTATACAATGTGAGTCCATTTTTTCAAATGTACGGTAGTTTGAGCTGCCATGATTGACATTGCGTTAAGGCATTCATATAAAACAAAACAAACACTAACACGCTATGCCATCAGGAGATCAGAAATGCCAATTGCGGAAGACGTAGTTTGTAGAGGACCGACATCTCAGAATGTCCATTTTTTACGTAAACCTCACCTGGCTTATATCCTTATATATATATAATATATATATATAATATATACTATAATATAATTATATATAGTATATATTTGAAGTACCGGATGAATTTATTACTCCAATGATGCGTACTGCCAGTTTCATGCTTTTAATCAAGCAATCATCAGGCCACTGACAATGAGATGGAAGTTTTATAGAGTAAGTGAGAGTGTAAAATAACATAATAGGTACCAGTTATACTGGTTTCTAAGGGGATACGTTTAAAACAAACGTTATTATACTTATAAATACTTATGTTGTAAGGTTTTTGGGATCTTCGATTTTCAGATATTTAGTTTCACTCATACCACGCACACTCTGTAATATCAATGATTTGAAGAATAAATAAACAGCACCACACACACACACACACACGACACACACACACACACACACACAACACACACACCACACACACACACACACACACATACACACCGCACATGCACACGTCACACACCACTTACTACCCACCCACGCCACTACCCCCCCCCACACACACACACACACACATACACACAACACACAAACACACACACACACCACACACACAACACACATACACTCACACACACACACACGTACACACCACACACCCACCCACACAAACACACACACACACACACATACACACACCACATGCACATGCACAACACCACACACCACACACCCACCCACAAACAACACACACACACACACCACACATACTACCAACACACATCCACCCCCCCCCACACACACATGCACACATACACACAAACACACACACACACCAACACACACACACCCATACACTCACACACACACACACACACACACGTTACACACCACACACCCACACACCACACACACACACACAACAACACACACACAACACACACACACACACACACACACACACACACACACACAGGAAGTTGTCCTCATATATTTATTGCTGGTGCGTGTTGATGTTTGTTGCTGATGATCAAACTAGCATCTGAAATTTGGTTAAATCAGTACAAATTGTGACCATGTACGTGTCTGAAACTGAACAACAAATATGGAACACTCGCGCAGATCACTTTCTTCAGCACTCCATTAATTCCCTTAAAAGCAGAAACCCAAGAAGTTCATATACACTTTTCCATCTAATCAATAGTCACGTCACGTATGGCGTCAAAGTTTGCTTAATCATTAGATTGTGTTCGAAATCGCTTCAGTAAGCAGCATATCGAACGCCTAGCCCAAACTTGAGCCTCCATAACACTCGCTTAGGGACATTTTTTGCCTCTTCGGTCTATTTGGGAAAGACGGGAACCAACAATCGGTAATTTATCTTTTTTCTGTATTAATTAAGATCGTTGTGAATTTACGCATGGTAATCACGATAATTTTCCGAAAACAGTGAAGGGAGACACTTAGTTCAAAAATCGTAAATCCTATAAAATGTAATTTGGGGGAGAAAAATGTATTTATTTTTGACATTGGCATGATATCCTCGCTTAACATAAAAAAAATCTAGGTGCTTTGAATTATTTCTGATAATAATTTAGCTGTTGTTATCGTTTTATTTCCTAGATAATCCTGGAATGATTACCACGTTTTGAAAAACATATTTGATTGGGGGTATTTTTTAGCAGTCTAGGGTCGAAAAAGTTTGGCCCAATTGGGAACCCGATTGGTGATATTTTATCAGGCCTGTCAATACGCCCAAATAAACCAAAGCTACAGAAATACGCCGGATTAAATACAAAACAGTCTAACCCAAGTATACTTATATTATGATTGGGACCAATATGAGGTAAGAAAGGCTTGGAATTTTATGCAGACGATTTTGTGGTCAATTTTGTCAAGCCTGTGCTAATGTAATAACATAGAGTGTGTTACTGATACAGGAATGGCGGCCGGGGGGGGGGGCGGGGTGGGCGGCGGAGGGGCGGCTACCCCCTGACTTATTTTCAATGCAGTGAAATTAGCATCGGATTTTGAGTAACTTTCGAAAATTATTGCCCACCTAAGAATTAGTTTTTTGGCCGTGATAAGGCGGATATATTATTGGTAGGAGCCTGAATAACATCTCAGAGAGGGATTTGTTTTTTACTCGACGAACTCCCCCTCCCCCCCCCCACACACAGACACCACTCTGAGCGCGTGTTCGAAAAAAAAGATTGCGGGAAAACTCCAGAGAATTTCTTTCAGGAAATATATTATTCTCCGACAGAGACAAGCCACCTCCCCCCTCCCCAACTAAGCAGAGTCCATCGATTGGGGAAAAAAATTATCAGGGATAAATCCCGAGAAAATTATTTTCAGGAATTTTTTTTCCTCGACTAGACGATTACCCCAAAACTGATCCGAGTGTTCGATTCGTCTGTCGCGAGAAATCATTTGCTGGGAAAACTCCGATACAGCAGACGAGTTGCAGGTAACTGTTTTTCTGGTCATGGCCCACAACCTGTTAATAACCCGTATGATGCAGGTTGTACTGCGCTGCAAATTTTAAGATAGAGTTCAGGAGACTTGCACGCCAGAGGTAGAAAACGTCAAAAATGAATGAAATCGCTCAAATCGTTCACAATGCTGAAGATTAGTTAAATAAACACGTCATAGAACCTTTGGGTAGAACTACGTACTTGTGAAACTGGTCATTTAAACTGTTAAATTTGCACAGTGACGTGCCACGTTTTACGCGGCCTTTCTTATAGTTCCAAATGTTCGATCAGCCATTAGCGAAGGTCGCGCGGAAGTTTACCGCTTATCAGTGTGCTCCGGCTGGTCCGTGCGGACGTACACATAATCGTTATCTGGCTAATTGAGCAAAATTTAAATCTCGCCGGAAAGAACAGTTATTCTGGTAGCATATCGTATTTAGTTTTTTTCATAAAACTTTCAAGTTCGTGACGTATTGGATTTTCAAACTTTCAACACAGCCATTTGTAAGTACAAACTACGCGTTTCGTTATCTGACAATAAGGGGAAGTAGATGGTGTGCAAATTGAAATCAATATTTTAAAGCCTGTTTCCAAACCCGCTGAAATGCCGGGTGAAAATTGCATTGTGATTATTTGGAGGAATAGTATTTGGGTGGTAGTAGTAAGTAGTTAGTCAGTAGTAGTAGTAAGTAGTCAGTAGTAAGTTACACTACTTAGAAAACAGGTTCAACTTTTGCCACATTTAAAGGTGAGACCAATGTCACACTGGAGCACTTTAAGGTGCACTTTGCACCTTTCTGAAAGGTGCAAAGTTTGCCCTCTGAAAAGGGCAGATATGACCAGCAGAAAATTAAAAAAGTATTCTTCTTTTTCCTAGCAAACTGACTGTGTGTGTGAACCGCAATTCGTGCATGCGAGTGCTATTTATATTATTTACATTTCCAAGTACAGATTTATTAATCATTTACATTTACATTACAAATAATATTTATAAACTCGGTACATATATGACCCTGCGGAAACCTTCCGCCATGTGAGATCGGGACGCGTCTACCGACTTGGCCATCACGCGGCCGTGAAGGTGTTTATTTTCAAGTGATAATATTGTAGTTGAAGTCCGAAAGGTGTCATTATTTTCAATCCTTTTTAAGTTGCAAACTTGACCTATAGCGCCGTTTCGTAATATGTACAAATTCCATGCATACCTTTTATACAAGGTTGTTTCTTGACAACCTGAATAGCTTGCTCAAAGCTTGTGCTGAGCTTGATCCGACATAGAAATAGTATAATGTTATGCAAGTTGCTATTTTCAGTATCTGAAATTGTATTTCATAGAAACAGCATTAAAAACTAAATTAGCTCACACCAGGCTTCCGGGAAGAAACATCCAAAATTTGATATATTATGCAAGTGTAATTATTGGAGGCAAAATGTGCATCCTAAAAGCGTGGTAAACTTGCAAACATGGATGAGTGGGCGTAGCTCAGCCCGTGAAAGTGCAGATGCCTCGTAATACCTACCGGCAGAAGATGCTCTGCACCTTAATTTCCGCAAGTTGCACTTGTACGCACCTTATTTTGGTGGTGCTGTAGTAAGTAGTTAGTAGTTAGTTAGTATGAGTAGTAGTTAGTAGTAGAGTATATGCATATAAGTAGCAGCAGACATTATTAGAAAGCGGATTTAATAAGGTGAAAACCGGAACTGATACGGGCTAGACGGCGATCTGTAATCATGAGGCCCCCAAATTTACACCAGTTCATACTTTTACCATTTCCATTCGTGGTCCGTTTGCTCGAACCTAACAAAATCAAACTCATCTTGGTAAAAATCCAGAGATGAGTGGCTTTGGATGATAAGCCGTTACTCGCCAACCATTTCAAAATGAAGACAACAAAATGATAAACGTTATTGGCGCGCATTTTTGTCAAAATCTTCAGTAATGAAATGGGGTGGTTTTGTTGAAAATATAGGAATAGATAGATAGAAAGATAGAATAGATAGATACGATAGATACATACATAGATAGATAGATAAGATAGAATAAGATAGAGTAGATAGATAGATAGATAGATAGGATGTAGATAGATTAGGATAGATAGATAGATAGAGAGAAACAGATAGGGCAAGTTCAAGCTATTTGTCGTGGGGTAATCGCGTGGGACATCAGAGGCAAAAAACGGGGCGTATTTGCCCAACATGTTGTGACTGAACCCCAATCTCTAGGTATATTCATTAATAGCTTACTAAAGGATCTTACCACAGTAGAAATATAAAATTAAAATTCACTCCACTTTTATTAAATATGTTAATTATATTCGTCGGTAGACGCGCATGGCAATGGTGCCCATCGCATTACCGATGAATAAATTAACTATTATATCAATTAAATAAGTGAGTGATTTCAATTTTTATTTCCCACTGTGGTGTAAAGTCCCTTAGTATCCTATTAGAAATATATTCAATGATTGGGGTTTCATCACAACATAAATGGCAGAAAATGGGCCGTTTTTGCCTCTGATGTCGCCACGCGTATACACGACAACATTAGCTGGACTTACCCATAGATAGAGAGTAGGATAGATAGATAGATAGATAGATAGTAGGTAGATGAAGTAGGATAGAGTAGATAGATAGATAGATAGATAGCATAGAATAGATAGATAGATAGATAGGGTTGTCTTAACCTTGGTGTCTTGAGTAGAGCCAAGGCAGCACCGCTTTCCTTTGCTTCTATCGTCAATATTTCATTTTTTCTGTTCTATTCTATTTTCATTGTCATATTCATCAAGTACTTGACACTGCGAGATTACAAGTTACATGGCGTGCGATGATGAATAAAATATTCAAGGGATTACCTCCCAAATCTATAGTCATACGTCGGCAAGATTTATTTGTGCTAAAATGAACTTAGGGTAGCTGCCTTAGCTGTTTTGCTAATAACGTGCCGTTTCAATCATTAAATGAAGACGAGTACAGTGAGGCCGTTACGCATGATTTTCCAAGGGGGTGTTATTCGCCGCGGCCAAACTGAGTTCGCATTATATTCCCGGTGTCACGCCGAATCGCTGAAAACACGAATAGTGGATGATGGGGGGCGGGTCGGGGGGGCTTGACGAATTTTGTTGTCCCAATTCCAGAGTCCAAATTTTTCCCGTCAATCAGTCTCCGAAACACAATGAATAGTAGGGGGGGAGGGGGGGGGGTAGTGACGAAATTTATTTTTCCCGAAATCCAAGGTCCTAAGATTTCCCCCTGGTCACGCAATGTAAACAGAAAACTAAATCACCAGAGGAGGGGGGGGGGTGTTTACTGCAAAATTTTTTTCTGCAAAATCTACTAAAAATTCAATTATTTCTCATTATCAGCACCCCCTTTTTCTAAAAATAAGGGGTGAATATCTGTGAATGCATAAGGGGGTGATTTTCCGTAAAAAGGGGGGGTGTTTAGGGGTGTTTACACCCCCTTTGCGGCCAACAGGCCCCCCTCCCCCCCTGCGTACTGGCGATGGCCGAGGACATCAATTATTTACAAACTCAAGTTACTTTGTTTTAATCATTCGCTTATTTTGTTTGTTCTGTAGAGTGAAATAAATTAGATACACTTCACTTAAAATAAGACGATCAACTTTTTTTCATAGAAGTAGTTCAGATTAATTTTTTATATTCCAAGTAGGACTTGAACAAACAGGAAGTTCAAATGAAAGGATCGTAGATTTGTACGGACTGTTTGTACATTATGTTATTATTTTTACCAACAACTGGCTCAGAAGACAGATGTATTTAGAATTAATGCTGTATTTGGTATATATCCAACTATTCAAAAGTTGGAATCGATATAGTTTTTGGTTATAAAAAGGCAATTAAAATGAAAGTATAAAGACGGTCATTTATTGAGGAATAAAGGTTATATGTTAATACCTTAACAAATAAAATTTTCCATCATGATTATCAACTTTTGTTATGTAAAGGTTCAAGACAAATTCCACTGCATTCCAAGAGCGGCGGCCGGGTTTTTTGCCGACCCAAAGACAATGTTTCCTAGCGAAATAGCACCGACAAGCGGGGACAATGGCAGATGACAACCAGGAAAGCATTTCTTTGCTGCCCAAAAAATATTTTCAAGGCCAAATGAATCTGACGAAGCGAAGAGGCAGGGGGCCTTACAGAGAAGTAAAACATTTCTGCCGACCTCCCGGCAAATCACGAACATAGTGGGACACATTATTCGAAATAACTGTAAATCCCGTTATTTTATTACCTCCTGCCCTGTGAACTGGCCACTGCTACATTCTACAAAATAGTGTTCTTCGAACAGCCACATTGTAGTCTCATGTTATCTGCATATTTGCGGCTAATGAATACATGGCCGACGTTTTGAAAACTTTGAGAAAAGATCTGATATCGTTACACTAATACACACTCTAATACATGTGTGTCACCAGAAAAAGGAAACCGGATTCAATGGCAAAATATTCATATCATAAGGTGAACTATTTGTATTCGATGAATTAGGTTATGTTTGTTAAAAGACCCTCTTTCTCTTCTTTCATTATGATATACAGGACTTAGTTTTATTCATCGTTTACGCATGATTGAATTTTAGACATGGATATTGTGCTACCGAAAATTTACATTTGCACGCACTATTTCTCAGTCTTTGACGTGCATTTTCAGGGGTATAATGTAATTTATTTTAAGAAGCAAAGGGCATGAATTATTTTTGTTCTTTTATCTGAACCTCATGCGTAAAAAGTGAATAACGTATGCCGGGAGAACAAATAAAAAACTGCTGTTATGAGCGTGATTAGATATGTATACATGTTAACAATTTTGTAGCGAACGAAAGAATAGGGTTCGCAGGCTGATTCACACAATATCTTGCTTTGGGCACAACAATAGGCTCCGAATTCTTGGTTTGCGAGAGGGATATTCTTGTGTCACTGGTGCCAATCCAGAAAGCAGGGTAAATATTGGCATGTTGGAAGCATTTTTTAAAAACAAACATCTTTTTAAATGTCTTTTTCTCACTAATGGCCATCGCTAATTTTTTTTTTTCAACCCAAAATGTGGTATCACATGAAAGAAGAAATACTGCCCACTTTTTAATGATGTCCTTCATATCGAGATATTCTGAATACATCAAGATCGACAATTTCAATTTTCAAACTTGTGCCGTGCAAATGGATTTTATGGACCTGTGTCTCTTCTGATTGCTCTTTTGCTCAGTCATCTCGTGAGTGGAAATTTCTCGTGACTGATATTATATTAAGAAGTGAAATATTCCTTCACTATGCACAATATTTTTCATATTGTTATTAGATGATAAAACTATCTTCATCAATCGATCGTTTCCTTCTTTTCTGGGACGCAACTGTATTTTATCATTATGGGTATTTATTTCTTTCTTTCCCTTTTCACACAATGTATGATTTGTAGCCTGATTTACGATTAAACGTAGACACATTCAAACTCAGGAAAATGAGTCCTCAGAAATAAGTCATGATGAAAAAATTTGAATTTCAGGGAACGCCGGATTCATATAATTGCCACGTTTTTTTTTTGTTTTTGGTTTTTTTTTTTTGCTTTTTCAGATCTGCCTGGAAGTTTATATTCTATGGCTAGTTGTATTGATTTAGGTAAGTAAACCTAGTAAACAGTATAATAAAATATTACGGCTGATATTTTGTGTGTGTAGGAGTGGAGGGGGGTAAAAAGGAATACATTTGTACATTTTATATCATCCTTTGTGTTTGATGATTCATATGCATGTTTAGTGGTTAATTGTTGATTATATTTTTGTATTTATTAGGTACATGTACATTCCTAAATTATGGTGAAGAACTTGATAATAATTTTTGTAAAACAATACTGTATTTACAATTGGAAATATGTGTAACGTGGGAAAGGCTTAACAGTGCTTTTCATGCAACTTCATTTGCTCCATTTACTTTTTTATTTTCACTGAAATCCAGCTTTCGAAGATGGTGGTATTAGAACCAGTAGACGTCACGTATATTATGTTATTAACCATTTGCTTATTTTTACACAGTTTAACTAATCATTCATTACGTATTAGTAAGGTGGATTAACGGAACTATAATTTGATCTTAGCCAAAGAGCGTGAACCAGAAAATCATTTCACTTCAAATACAGAGGCTAGTCTTGTAGTTCAATGATGTTTGCAATTGTGATTATATAATATATATAAATGTAATCGTTATTTGCAGTCATTGTTATATTCGGTCACATATTTTCGATTAGAGTAATGCATTAAATATTCACCTATCCGAAATATACCTTTGGAGTTATCTATTAAGACGGACGAAAATATCAGGGGCATCGATCAATTTTTCGGATTGAGGGGGGGGGGGGGTGCAAAAGCAAGAAAAATTTCAACAATTTTCGGCGTGCTGTTTATGTTAAGTAGGCCT
The DNA here is from genome assembly GCA_001188425.1 of Eucidaris tribuloides. Classification (NCBI taxonomy): domain Eukaryota; kingdom Metazoa; phylum Echinodermata; class Echinoidea; order Cidaroida; family Cidaridae; genus Eucidaris; species Eucidaris tribuloides. The sequence continues at coordinate 22,539 of JZLH01S0626542.1, read as the reverse complement.
AGTGTTTTTAGACTAAGTATAATGGTTTGGTAGTGATTTTCACTGCTTTTTAAACGTATCCTTGAACTACGATTGATGAGTTTTTGAAGTTGTCAACATTATTGCGGGGAAGGGGGCAAATCGACACGTTTTCATTGGGGTGGCAACCTGCCCACCCCCCTCCGTCGCCCCCCCCCCCCCGGTCGACGCCCCTCGATGGAATGAATGCATGCCACTTTGAAGACAGAAAAGTGTCCATTTAGATAATTGTACGGAGAATGATGGTATACAATGCCTTATTCTGTGAAAAAAGCAACGGTATTTTGAAAAAAGGGAAGAGTAACAGGACTATAATGAATTACAGGATTAAATGAATCATTGAGTAACACTTGTCTTAATGTGAGTTTCTTTTCTTTGTCCGTATTATACAGTGTGAGTCCATGTTTTTTTTCCAAATGTACGTAGTTTGAGCTGCATGATGACATTGGTTAGAGCATTCATATAAAACAAAAAAACTAACACGTCATGCATCAGAAGATCAGAAGATGCCAATGCGGAATCATCAGGCCACTGACAATGAGATGGAAGTTAAGCAAGTAAGTGACAGTGTAAATACATATAGGTACCAGTTACTACTGAGTTCTAAGGGATACGTTTAAACAACGTTAATATACTTATAAAATACTTATGTTATAATTTTTTTGACATCTCGATTTTCAGATATTTTAGTTCACTCATACCACGCACCTCTGTATAATCAAATGATTGACAGAATAAATAACACGAACACACATCACACACACACACCACACACCACCACACACACACACACACACACACTACACACACACAACACACACACATCACACAACCATACACACACATACACACACACATGCACAGTACACACCAGCAACCCACCCATCACACCAGCAACACACACCACAACACACCACACACACACACAACACACAACACACACACACTACACACACAGCGGAAAGTTGTCTCATATATTTATTGGCTGGTGTGTATGTTGTTGTGTTGGCTGATGATCAACTAGATCTGAAATTTGTTTAATCAGTAGAAATATTGTGACTGTCGTGTCGAAACTGCAACAAAAAATATATGAACCACTCGCGCAGATTCACATCTATCAAGCACGGCAGTTGTCCACTCAATCTAATTCCCTAAAAGCAAACCCAAATTCATATACACTTTTTTCATCTTAATAGTCACGTCACGTTATGCGTCAAAAAGTTTGACTTTATATAGATTGTTTCGGAAACGTTCAAGTAAGCCAGATAATCGAAAACGCTATAGCCAAACTTTGAGCTCCATAACACTCGCTTCAGGGACATTTTTGCCTTATCTGATCTATTTGGAAAGATCGGGAACCAACGAATGCGCTAATTATACTTTTTCTGTATTAAGTTAAGATGCGTAAGTGACTATTACGATTGGTAATTCACGATAATTCGTGCGAAAACAGTGAAGGGAGACACTTAAGTTCCAAAACATGTTAAATCTATAAAATGTAATATTGGGAGAGAAAATAGTATTTATTTTGACTATTGGATGAATCCTCGTTAACATAAAAAAAATCTAGTCTTTGAATTATTTCCTGATAATAACTTTTTAGCTGTTGTTACTAGCGTTATTTCCCTAGAGAATCTTGATGATACCACGTTTGATAAAAACATATTTTTGTTGGGGTATTTTTTAGCAGTTTAGGGTCGAAAAGTTTGGTCCAATTGGGAAACCGATGGGTGATATTTTAGCGGCCTGTCATACGCCAATAAACCAACTGAACAGAAAAAAATACGCCCGAATAAAGACAAAACAAGTCTAAGCCAATTATACTATATTTATGATTTTGGGACGAAATAGTGACGAGTAAAAGTTGGGACATTTTAATCAGAAGCATTTGGGTCAATTTGTCAGCCCTGTGCTAATGTAATAATTCATTAGTAGTTGTGTTCTGACAGGAAATGCGCGGCCGCGGGGGGGGGGGGGGGGCGGAGGGGTGGCGTACGCCCCTTTATTTTCAAAAGCAGTGAAATTCATGGGATTTTGAGTAACTTTTCGAAAATATTGCTCCACCTAAGAATTAGTTTTTTGGCGGCGTGAAAGAGGATATATTTTGGTAGGAAGCCGTGAAAACTTCGAAGGATTTGTTTTTTGGCTCGACGACGCCCCCCCCACCCACCCCCCCCAACACACACACACACACTGAGCGCTGGGTCGAAAAAAAAAGATTTGTACCGTGAAAACTCCGAGGAGAATTTTTTTCAGGAAATTTATTTTCTCGACGACAAGACAAGGCACGCTCCCCCTCCCCAAACTAAGCGAGTTTTCCATCGATTGGGGCGGAAAAAAATTATCAGGGAAAATCCCGAAGAAATTTTTTTCAGGTAATTTTTTTTCTCGACGACGGACTTAACCCCAACTTTCTGAACGCGAGTTTTCGATCGGCTGTCGGCGAAAAAATAATTTGTCTGGGAAAATCGTCCAACAGCAGACGCAGTTCCAGGTAAATGTGTTTTTCTGGTGCATTGGCACACCTGTTTAATTTCAAGTATGATGCCAGGTTGTCCCTGGGCTGCAAATTTTAAAGATAGAGTTCGGGACTGCAGCCAGAAAAAACGGTCAAAAAATGAATGACATCATCACAATATCGTTCACAATGTGAAGATAGTCAATAAATAAACACACTGTCATAGAACCTTGTGGTAGAATACGTACACTTTTAGGTGAAATACTGGTCATTTAAACTTTAAATTTACACAGTGACGTGCACGTTTACGGGCCGTTCCTATAGTTCCAAAATTGTCCGATCAGCCATTAGCCGAAGGTCGCGCGGAGTTTACCCGTTATCACTGTGCTCCGCTGGTCGTGTGGACGTACACATAATCGTTATCTGCAATTTGAGCAAAATTTAAACTCGCGGAAAGAACAGTATTCTGGTAGCATATCGTTATTAGTTTGTTTCATAAAACTTCAAGTTCGTGACGTATGGATTTCAAACTTTCAACACACCATTTGTAAGTACTAAACTACCGTTTCGTATTGACAATGAAGGGAAGTGATGGAGTTGCAAATCCTGAAATCAATATTTAAAGCCGTTTTTTCCAAACCCGTGAAAATCCCGGGTGAAAATGCGGTTTGTGATTTATTTGTAGGAGTATTTGGGTGGTAGTAGTAGTAGTAGTAGTAGTAGTAGTAGTAGTAGTAGTAGTAGTACACTCTTAGAAAAACAGGTTCAACTTTGCACATTTAAAGGTGCAGACCAATGTCACACTGGAGCACCTTTAAAGGTGCAACTTTGCACCTTTCTGAAAGGTGCAAAGTTGCACCTGAAAGGTGCAGGATTGCACCACAGAAAATTAAAAAGTATTCTTCTTTTTCCTGCAAACTGTGTGTGTGTGAACCGCAATGTATACGTGCATGCGAGTGCTATTTATATTATTTACATTCCAATACAATTTATTAACATTTACATTTACAAATATTTATAAACTCGTACATATATGACCCTGCCGGGGCTCGAACCTGCGACCTTCCGCATGTGAGGCGGACGCTCTACCGACTTGGCCATCACGCTGGCCGTGAAGGTGTTTATTTTCAAGTGATAATATTGTATTGAAGCCGAAGGTGCATTATTTTCATCCTTTTAAGTTGCAAACTTGGACCTATAGGCCGTTTTCGTAATATATTGAAATTGCATGCATACCTTTTATACAAAGGTTGTTCTTGACAACCTGAAAGCTTGTCAAAGCTTGTGTGAGCTTGTCCGACATAATAAATAGTATAATGTATGCAAGTTGCATTTTCAGTATTTAAATTGTATTCATAGAAACAGATAAAAAAAAATAGCTCATCACCAGGCTTCGGAAGAAAAAACATCCATAAATTTGAATATATTATGAAAGTGATCTATTGGAGGAAAAATGTGCACCTAAAACGTGTAAACTTGCAAACATGATGGAGTGGGGCGAGCGCTCAGCCGTGAAAGGTGCAGATTTGCTCGAATACCACGGCAGAAATTGCTCTGCACCTATTTCCTCAAAGTTGCACCTTGTACGCACCTTTATTTTTGGTGTGTAGTAGTAGTAGTAGTAGTAGTAGTAGTAGTAGTAGTAGTAGTAAGAGTAGTAGTAGTAAGAGTAGTAGTAGTATAGTAGCAGCAGACATTTTGAAAGCATTAATAAGGGGAAAACCGGAACGATTCGGTTAAAGCCGTCTGTAATCAGTAGCCCCAAATTTACACAGTCATACTTTACCTTCCATTCGTATCGCGTTTGCTTCAAACCTAACAAAATCAAACTCATCTTGGTAAAAACCAGAGGAAGGGCCTTTGGAATTATAAGGTCTTCGCAACCATTTCAAAATTAAGAACAACAAATGATAAACGTTTTGGCGCATTTTGTCAAAATCTTCAGTAATGAAATGGTGTTTGTTGAAAATATAGAATAGATAGATAGAAAGATAGATAGATAGATAGATAGATAGATAGATAGATAGATAGATAGATAGATAGATAGATAGGTAGATAGAGAGAGAGAGAAAAACAGATAGGGGCAAGTCCAAGCTATTTTGTCGTGATAACGCGTGGGACATCAGAGGCAAAAAAAAACCTTAAGGTATATTCTAATAGGTACTAAGGATCTTTACCCACAGTAGAAATAAAAATTAAAATCACTCACTTTTAATTAAATAATGTTAATTTATTCGTCGGTAACGCGAGGCAATGGTCCCATCGCATTACCGATGAATAAATTAACATTAATCAATTAAAAAGTGAGTGATTTCAATTTTTATTTCCACTGTGGGTAAAGATCCTTAGTACCTATTAGAATATACCCAATGATTGGGGTTTCATCACAACATATGGGAAAATGGGCCGTTTTTGCCTCTGATGTCCCACGCGTTACCACGACAAAATAGCTTGGACTTACCCATAGATAGATGATATAGATAGATAGATAGATAGATAGATAGATAGATAGATAGATAGATAGATAGATAGGTTTCTTGTCTTGAAGTAGAGCCAAGGGCAGCACCCCTTCCTTCGCTTTCAATCTCAAATATTTCGTCTGTTTATTCTATTTCATTGTCTATGATCATCAAGTTACTTGACACTGCCGAGATTACAGTTCACATGCCGATGATATGAATAAAATATCAAGGGATACCTCACAAAATACAACGTCGGGCAAGCATATATTTGTGCTAAAACTAGGAACTGCCTTACTGTTTTGCTAATAACGTGCCGTTCAATCATAAATGAAGACCGAGTACATTCATTATTTACAAACTCAAGTTACTTTTGTTTTTAATTATTCGCTTGTTTTGTTTGTTCTGTTTTAGATGAAATAATTAGAACGCTTCACTTAAAATAGACGATCAACTTTTTTTCATGGAAGTATAGATTAATTTTTATCCAAGTAGGCTTGAACAAAACAGAATTTTCAAATAGAAAAGGATCGTAATTTGTACGATGTTGTGCATTATTATTATTTTTTTTTTACCAACACTTGGTCAGAAGACAGATAGTATTTGGAATAATGGGTATTTGGGTTATATCCAATATTCAAAGTTGTTAATCGTATAGTTTTTGTTGATAAAAAGGAATAAAATAAAGTGAACTGTCATTTATTGAAATAAAGTTATATTTTGTTAAATTACTTAACCAATAAATTTCCATCATGATTATCAACTTTTTGTTATGAAAGGTCGGAAAATTCCACTGCATTCCAGGAGCGGCGCCGGGGTAAAATCTTAGGAGGGACGAAATCCGTCGGGGAAAATTTTGCCGGCCCAAAGACAATGTTTTCCTAGCGAAACAGCATCCGACAAGCGGGGACAATGGCAGATGACAACAAAAAGCATTTCTGTCTGCCAAAAAATATTTTCCAAGCCAAATAGCATCTGACAAGTGAGCTAGAGGCAGGGGGCGTGCACCAAGAGTAAAAACATTTCTGCCTTACCCCCCCGCCCCCCCCCCAAAAAAAACCATCTACCCGGCCAAATCAAGAACTATAGGGGTACGAAATGTTCGAAAAAAAACTGCTAAATCCCTGTTATTTTAATTACCCTCTCTGCCCCCTGTGGAGCTGCCACTGCTACATTCTATAAGATAGCGTTTCTTCGAACGCCACATGTAGTCCATGTTATCTTCAAAATTGCGCTTATGATATACATGCGACGTTTTGAAAAAAACTTAGAAAAGACTGATATCTTACCTACTTAATACACACCTAATACAGTGTGTCCCAGAAAAAGGAAACCGGATTTCATGGCAAAAATATTATATCATAATGAACTATTTATTCGATGAATTAGGTATGTTAGTAAAGCTTTTTTTCTCTCCTTTCATTTGATACACAACTTATTATTCATCGTTTACGCATGATTGAATTAAGACAATGGATATTGGTGATACCGAAATTTCATTTGCACGCACATATTCCATCTTTGGGTGTATTTTCAGGTTATTAAGTGTAATTATTTTATGGAAGCAAAAGCATGACATATTTCTTCTTTTATCTGACACCTCATGCGTAAAAAATTAATAACGTATGCCGCAGAACAAGTAATATAAAACGTGCCTGTTTTAGCGTGATTTTTAGAATGAATACATTTTGAGCAATTGGAGGCGAGCCGAACAAATGGTTCACGCAAGGCTGACTTCACACAATATCTTGCTTTGGGCACAACAATAGGCTCCGAAACTTGTTCGCGAGGTGGATTTCTTGGTCACTGACTGCCAATCCAGAAAGCAGAGTAAAATATACATTTTGGAACATTTTTAAAAACAAACATCTTTTCAAATTGTCTTTTCTCACTAATGTATCTCTAAATTTTACATATGATAGAAGAAATAATACAATTTTTAATGATGTCCTTCAATATCGAAGATATTCTGAATACATCCAAAGATGACAATTTCAATTTCAAATTTGCGCGTGCAAATGATTTTATCACTGTGTCTCTTCTGATTGTCTTTGCTCAGTTATGTGTGAGTAGAAATTTCTGTGACAGATATCAAATTAAAGAAGATAAAAAATCCTTTCCAACTATGTACAACATTGATTTCATATTTGTTATTAAGACGTAAAACTATCTTCATCAATCTCGGTTTCCTTTTTTCTGGGACGCACTGTATTTAATATTTAGGTATTTATTCTACCCTTCTCACACAATTTGTATATTGTAGCTTGATTTACGTAAACGTAACACATTCAAACTCAGAAAATGAGTCCTCAGAAAATAAGTCATGATGAAGAATTTTGAATTCCAGGAACAGGGTTCATATAATTGCACGTTTTTTTTTTTTTTTTTTTTTTTGCTTTTTTCAGATCTGGTGGAAGTTTATTTTTATGGCTTGTTTAATTGATTTAGGTAAGTAAACCTGATAAATAGTTAATAAAGATATTATGGCCGTGTGTGACGGGGGGGGGTGGTGTATGGGTGTTTGTGGGTGTGGATATGGCTGTGTATATGTGTGGGGTGGGTAATGTGGATGCGGGTATGGGTGGGTGTGGATATGGGTGTGTATGGGTGTGTGTGCTTGAGTATGGGTGGGTCGTTATGGGTTGATGGTTGCCCATTATTTGTTACATAGCATGGAGTTTTCGATGTAAAATTAATTTAGTTACATAAATCCACTGTTTCATCTCCAGTAGTAAGGTACCTCAGAAAATAAAAGAACAAGAACATAAACAAGTGTCAGTAAATCATAAGTAAACTGCGAAGGGGTTGTCACGTGCTAATATCCATGGAATTCCACAGTATCGGATTCATTTTAACTTCTTTATTCTGCCATATTTTGCAGCTTTTCCCGAGAACCACTATGACAGTAATTGTCATGATTTCTCTCGGGATATCTGCCCGCAATTCCGCCTGAAGAGTGGCGATGTTTTCCGAGGCAAGCATTTGAATAAAACTTCGCGTCATTTGGGGAGTTCCCCCTCATTCAACGACCAGACCTGGCCAGGAATCACCCTATGCGGACCGCCTGAATTCTTAGGTAATTAAAGAATTATAGAAGTAATTTGTAACTCCATTGTTCATGTGAAGAAGAATGAAAACTCATTCTGATTATATAAAAAAAGTGTCATAGACTATAGTAGTATAGTAGTAGTAGTAGTAGTAGTAGTAGTAGTAGTAGTAGTAGTAGTAGGAGTAGTAGTAGTAGTATAGTAGTAGTAGTAGTAGTAGTAGTAGTAGTTGTTGTAGGGGTGGTATTCGTCGTCGTCGTCGTCGTCGTCGTCGTCGTCGTATAGTAGTAGTAATACTACCCCTAAGAGTATAAGTATTATTCGTTTAGCATATTATTGAAAACGACATAGAGAGGAAAGGAAAGAAAATGACAAAAAGACGACGACGAAAAAGAAGGAGAAGGACAAAGAGAAGAACAGAAAAATAGGAAGCAGATTTTTTGTATACATTCCATTAAATAAAGACGACAACATTTTTTTTACAATGTAATAGCTTGGCAGTTTCATTGCCAATGCGCTTTGTCTCGGTTTTTTGATTGATTGATTGATTGATTGATTGATTGATTGATTGATTGATTCATTGATTCATTGATTGATTGAATGATTGATTGATTGATTGATTGATTGATTGATTGATTGATTGATTGATTGATTGATTGATTGATTGATTGATTGATTGATTAATTGATCGATTGATTGATTGATTGATTGGTTGGTTGGTTGGTTGGTTGATTGATTGATTGATTGATTGATTGATTGATTGATTAATTGATGGATGAATTGATTGATTGATTGATTAACTAGTCATTTAATTAATTGAATAATTGATTGATAGACTAACTAATTATCTATTTTAATTTAACCCCATATAGATCCATGCGATAGTAATCCATGCGTTAATGGTGGAATTTGTGCATCGAAGAATGCCAGTTATACATGTAACTGTAGCCTGGGCTTTGATGACAAAAACTGTGGTAAGTGTGCTCTAGGTTTTTTTAAAGTAATCTTTATTTTCGGTTCCACGCATTTCAAATGCAAAATAATATACATATTTTCACATTCTCTTTGAATCTGTTGACATAATTACACATTCACTTAGAATCTGTTAACAGAAACTTACAAAACAAATATTTAACACATTTTTCAACTGAAATGTACCAATCAAAATGTTATGTACACCTGAATTAGACTCGTCCTATTAATAATTGTATCTCAATCTACACATATAAGAAACAAATTATCTTACACCTGCAGTTTGACACTAAATTTTTGTGAAAATACATAAGTAAACAAAGTGAACAAGGAACAATTGTATGAAATCTATATTAATTAAAAAAACAACTATAATCGCTCCCTATCCACCTACCTCTACCCAGCTAAAATCTACCCAGCTTGACACCGAACCACCAATCCCCTTAATTTTGTTTTTAGTTATCTTTTTTTCTGATTCTAATACTTCAAAATAAAGTGTAATATGCAATTTATACATTCACTTTGAATTTGTTACCAGAATTACATATTCACTTTGAATGTTGTCTATACATTGGCAGCTGAATTTTTGAAACGCCACACACTTCGGTGCAACGTGCGTAACAAGAGTGGATAATTTTACCTTGTTTAAGTGATGTAGTGTCGTGATCATTTTACCGCAAGAAAACATTTTTAAAAATGTTCGAAATCTGAAATGGAGGTTTTTTTTCTTTATACCCCTTTTTGTTTTTGCATGAATAATGTTTAAATATCGTGCTTTTGTGTTTTTTAAATCTTATATCATTACAAAGGCGAATTACTTGATAATAGACAGGTCATGAAGTAGTTTACTGATTGATCCACATACCAATAATGTACCACTGGCATTTTACATAGTACAATTCTGTATACCCTAATAAACACTTCCACGTGAAGGTATTTCACAAATAAGAGGCTACTACATATCCGTGGGTTCTTCAAAAATCACAGCTCAATTACTCCTTACAAGGGCAGTGGCATGATTGGGATAAGTAAAAATGCTTTTAGAACCAAACTGGTTGAAAGATGTACCAAAGATACACTAGCTGAAGTTTTCTACAAGGTGTCAGCTCAATTGATTTGTTGTTCACCCAGAAAATTTAGGAAAATACGTATCTTCCGATACTTATTTGTCGGTTCGCAGACTGTTATGTAGCTCAGATATCAACATTTGACCTTTTAACATAAACCCCTCAAAAAAAGTTTTGTAACTCAACTTTGAGCGTTAATTGATATGTTTCTTGGTATCAAAGTATAATTCTATATAATTCTGTACAATCATCGTACAATTGATATTGATACCATTAAAAGGCCTGTTTATTTCCTTTTACAGTGATAACTCATTTGCCATGATTATGGATTCATGAAATGTGCAAGATATTTTAATAAGGGGCCAGGTCAAAAGTGAAAAGCTGCAAAAATGCATACCAGTTCAGCATGCATTTGTATGGGAGGTAAATTGTGTTTAATGATGTTGCGACGGTTTTTAGTGAAGTGTCATGGTCGATCGAAAGTGTGAAAACAACACATGAAATTTCATCAAAAACCATAACATTATTAAACACAATCCAACTGGTGCTGCTATTAACAATGCATTTTGCACCTTGTCACTTTTGACTCGGACTCTTATTTAAATATCTTGCACATTCCATGAATCCATAATCATGGCAAATGATTATGATCGTTGTAAAGACAAATAATCAGTCTTTCCAATGATACCAATATCAAGAACTATAATATAATACCGAGATAGATATCAACGCTCGAAATTGAATTGCAGAACTTTTTGAGGGGTTTAGAACCTCCATAATTTATAATAGTGTCTTTAAATCCTTCCCCCAACTGCCACTGACTTGTGTCGTGCTGTTGTTCGCAGGTGATGAGATACAGGTCATCATGTTCCAGAAAAATTATTATCGTCTTAAAGCGTACAGTCTCAGCGAAGGAAATTATGACGAAATACCGACAGACGAGTGGGTACAGGATGCAGATTACGATCCGGTAGAGGGCGTGCTTTATGTGATGACCGAAAAACAAATATTTCGTCATGAACTAGGTAGCACAGGAAAGACCACAGAAATAATTCCATCCTTCAACATCAGCGGCGGTATGTTCTATAAAGGTACGCGTGTGATTGTATTTTCTCCTTGATCGCTTATTGTACCTGAAAGATGTAAATTCAGGAATTAGGGAATTTTTATGAAATAGTTTTTAAAAAATAGTATTATACTATTATGATATAATATAATATAATATATAATAAAATATATAATATAATATAATATAATATAATATAATATAATATATCGTCTTAAGAAGAAATTTACATAAAATTACATGTTTCATCCTTACAATACAATAATGTCTCATTTACACTTAAAATGGTGCATTGCTAACGTCAAGGGGAATATGGGGTTAAAAAAGATGTCCTTAATTGAAGATAATGTAGAAGTTTGCCACTGCTTATGCCAGTTTCAGTTGATTACAATTTTGGATGAACTTGAGTTTTTAAAACCCAAATTTGATAAATAACTTTTTAGCAATTTCCCCTTTGTATGACTTTTTTTACCATTTCCCCTTTTAATGCGAATTAGGGGTATATGAAATGCATACGTGAGAGTTGAATTCAGTCATATGACTTGAAGTCATGTTCGTGAACTTTTTTCGAGCTTGGAGTGTGTACTACGGGTAGCAATGAATTGCTATCACGGTTGTAGGAGGTACACAATGCTTTTGAATTGATTATTCTAGCAGGTTGCTTGTTTGTTTAATGAATGTTCAAGTTCAAACGGTTAGTCGTCTAGTGATTTGCTGTTTTTCTCAATTTTTGTTTCCTGCATTGATGAGAATGCCTTTAATGACAAAATATTGACGTAAATGGTCTAATTACAGATCGTCCCAGAGCGGTTAAGGAGGGGGTAAGGTCACACATTAGAAAAGCCACTGCACTGCGTGCATAACCCCTTACTTACGACAGGCTTGTACAAAAGCCCAGCACATGGCACATTCAGAGATGACTAGCTGCAACAGAAACCCAGAAAATATGCTAATCTTTTCACTGAAACTAAGGCTGTATTGTCTACTAATGACTGCATCCAATAAAGTAGATATTAAAACCCAAATGAAGACAATCGTTTTTTTTTTTTGCAAGGTGTATTGGGCTTCTGTACAAGCTCGTTGTACCCAAGGGGATAATCTGCAGTGGTGTCTGCAGGATGCGTGTCGTGCGTACGTACGTACGTACGTAGGCCTACGTATGTCTGTGTATGCGATCGTCGCGCCGTGTTCTTGTTGATTCTTGGTGAAGAAAAGTTGACTAGATCTTCCTCCATATATGCTCATATCCGTGAGTTAGAATACTGTTCATATTTCCATCTTGTCATTTGTTGCCGGAGGTAGATCTAATCAAGTTCAGCAATAATCAGCAAACTCGACGATCGCTTACATAGAACGTATTTACATCACACGGCCTGCAGACACCATTGCACAGAATGCACGCAGTGTCTGTTCTAATATGCGACCACACCCCTCCTTAAAGGCCCACTGTCATGGGTCAACTCAACTACAGAGAGGATCTCAACTAGTCTTGGAATGCAGGCACATATTCACGACCATGGACTGTTTAAGTGTCATTGTGTACAGATTAGTATGGGAGGAAAACAAATGCCTATTTTCCACACTGTCATGGCTGTTTCCGTTGCATTGTGGGTGTCATTAGTGCACCCTTTCCATGATTTTAGTCAAAAGAGGGCGTTTCTCATCCTGTCATGACAGTGGGCCTTTAACCCCTCTGGGACGATAAGACACACTAGTGATTAGACCATTAGAGTCATTATTTTGCCATAAAAGGCATTCTGTTTAATACATGAAACAGAAATAGAGAAAAACTGCATACCAGACAACAAACCAATTGAACATTCATTAAACAAACAACATGCTAGATTAATCAATACAAAGGCACTGTGTGTCTCCTACAATCGTGATAGCAAACATTGCCACCCGTAGTATCTTCGAGCTCGAATAAGCTCTAAGTTCACGAACATGACTTCAAGTCGTATGACTTGAAGTCACATGACTTGAAATTACATGACTTGAAGTCAATTCTGATGTGTGCATTTCCATTGCTGCATATAGCTATATATATAATCATTTCACATTACATTCCTGTGAAGATATCGCTATTGAACCGAATACCCGACATGTCTTTATTTCGGTGGATAACGGTGGCAGGACAATGAGTGCATTCCGGTGTTCCTTGCCTTCATGGACCATCAAGCAGAAATTAATCACGTCTAGACGGATCCACAAGATGGCGTTATATCTTCCTTCAAGGTATCAATTCATAGGTCTACCTTTATTCCACGTGCTACACTGTTGGTCGTAAAGGTGGAATAAAAGGTATTCTTTTAAATGAATTTCACAAAAGCCATTCTTCAAATATTCGGCATGGTTTCTCTCAAATGCCTCACCAAAGTTGCTAATCAGTTTGCAAACATCTGTGGATTCACAGGTTCATTATGACCACAATCACTTCCTAGTTTGCGAACGAGGATGTGAGGAAATGACATTCCAGTCACGTAATTTATTTCACGCGATGATAGTCCCTAGTTGTTTACACACTTACACTTATAAATGTATTTGGTCATGACATTTAGATCTCCTTCCCTCGGTCCGGTACGAGCGACTTTCGTGACCTACCTAAAGTAACTGAAATCTTTTGATGTATTGTTGATCAAAAATATATTTAACAACATGTTATATAACTCGGCAATGTCATTAACCCACCATTATTTTAAGAAGTTGAAAAAAAGTCTGTAATTTTCATCAGGAAAGAACCCAATGACAGTACCCTATCTTTTAACGGTTTTCACACACAATAGCCAATCAGGTGGCTTGTTTCAACACTGCGACTGGAGTCAACGTGACGACAGCTATTTCGTCGGACGTAAATTCCAATATCGCATCTGCCGATGAGTCTGAAGGACTAAATTCAGGATTCTGGTGGATGCATGTTATCACGAAACGTAGTAGAGTTGGGGAAAGTCACTTAAAAATATAAAGGAGTGTGGAATTTGTTGAAAAAAAAAATGAAATACGCTCGAGAGTAGTTTGCATTTATGCATGGGACTGTGCATGCAACATAGGACAAAAAAGGCAGAACAGCTAGCTGAGCAAAGTCAACATTACAATAGCTGAGCTTTGTGACACTGACAGCTGACAGTTCTTGCCATGCTAACCTTTTAGAAGCTATTCTTAAATCTAGCCACTCTCATTACTTATGATTTATTATATTTTGACAGATCCATGGTGCAGAATTGAAGTATTGTGCTCATTTTTTAATAAGGAAAGTAAACAGGGAGCTAAAATAAATGCCTGTCAGTTCTAAATACTGATAAATTACATTGGCATCAAATTGTGAATGTTTTTTTTTTCAGGCAGTTTACAAGCTATGTGTACTAACCTCTTTTTAATTACAGATAGGAATGTTAGCTAGTTTAATACATATATAGTGAACTCATGATTTTATTGACAAACTTTTACAGGTTGTCACCTTCTTGTATAGTGGAGAACATGTAATTGATTTATTAAATAAATGAAATTTAAGATGTGTGAGATAGGAATATAAAAATTAATTTTCTGTAGCATCCAACAAAGTAATGTAATATTTTGGGTCATAAATTATGCGTATGGTTTCTTTAAACTTTTCTTCTTATGACAATAAGAATATCAATATACAGTGCGTCTCACAAAAAAAGTCCAATCGGAAATTATTTTTGTAATATATGAAACTTTTATACAACCTAGTCAGGTTGGGTATTGTCATCAAGCTAAAAGACCATATTTTCCATTTCAATTTATTTCATTTCATTTGGTTGTGTCAATCCTGATATATATTGAATTTTCTGCAATGACGCGAAATTGCGTTTGTCCCAGTATACTGTATGTGCATTGGGTAATCTTTGAAGTACAAAGCAACTTTGACAAAAGGCCTAAAATGAATGAGATGTGCAGATCATCATGATGTCAGTGTGAATGCAGTCTTTTAAACAGAAGACATGAACATGTGAAATATCATTTCAATGCCGAGTTAGGGTTATTTGTATTTGATTTTTTTTATTTTCTAGATAATCAGAAATAATCATATTGAAGGGAAAGGGGCATTTTTATTTGTTTTATTATTGATTTTTGTAATTCAATTCGTACGAGTTCTGTAAGAAACGATACCACCAATTCAGTTGTCAATACACAAAAGTGGGACAAATGTGATTTTGCCTGACTGGACAAAAGTAATCATAACTTTCGACTTATAAAAGCAAATTGAACGAAATTAGCTTTATCGGAAAGAAAATTTATTCTGCTTTAATATGATACCAAATACATATACCTTTTGAGAAAATTACATACCTTAAATATTTATCTCCCGATTGGACCATTTTTTGGAGACACACTGTAGTTTACCTGTTTGTTTGTCTTCGTCTTTGTCAAGAACACTATTATGACGAGAGTGCTTAGAGGTGGTAAGCTGAGTAAGAGTATCAGAGGGGCTGAATTCTGAATTTGGCTCATTTTCAATACATCTATTTGAAGTTTTGTTATTAATTCATAAGGATTTTAGGACTCTGTGAAAGTATGTGTTAAACTGGACCGAAGGCTTTGACCTGTGTATCGCGTCCGTGGTCGTTTTTCAGGAGTTAGACGACGATCTTGACAGGTATTATCCAGGTACCTATGGTATGTCCTATACACATAGGTACCTGTATAAAACCTGTCAAAATCGTCTGATAACTCCTGAAAAACGACCACGGACACGATACACAGGTCGAAGCCTTCGGTCTAGTGTCAAACATGCTTGATTTTCTTATCATTTAAGGATTCGTTCTAGGTAACATTTCAAAAACTGTCTTATTGAGTACATTTGAGAACCGGCAGGTTGCTTGGGTGGATAAAAATTTGCCTGAATTACCAGGGCAGAGGAATTTCCATTTCAATTTATTTCATTTCATTTGGTTGTGTCAATCCTGATATATATTGAATTTTCTGCAATGACGCGAAATTGCGTTTGTCCCAGTATACTGTATGTGCATTGGGTAATCTTTGAAGTACAAAGCAACTTTGACAAAAGGCCTAAAATGAATGAGATGTGCAGATCATCATGATGTCAGTGTGAATGCAGTCTTTTAAACAGAAGACATGAACATGTGAAATATCATTTCAATGCCGAGTTAGGGTTATTTGTATTTGATTTTTTTATTTTCTAGATAATCAGAAATAATCATATTGAAGGGAAAAGGGCATTTTTATTTGTTTTATTACTTATTTCTGTAATTCAATTTGTACGAGTTCTGTAAGAAACGATACCACCAATTCAGTTGTCAATACACAAAAGTGGGACAAACGTGATTTTGCCTGACTGGACAAAAGTAATCATAACTTTTGACTTATAAAAGCAAATTGAACGAAATTAGCTTTATCAGAAAGAACATTTATTCTACTTTAATATGATACCAAATACATATACCTTTTGAGAAAATTACATACCTTAGATATTTATCTCCCGATTGGACCATTTTTTGGAGACACACTGTAGTTTACCTGTTTATTTGTATCTTCGTCTTTGTCAAGAACACTATATGAAGAGAGTGCTTAGAGGTGGGTATCTGAGTAAGAGTATCAGAGGGGCTGAATTCTAAATTTGGCTCATTTTAATACATCTATTTGAAGTTTTGTTATTAATTCATACGGATTTTAGGACTCTGTGAAAGTATGTGTTAAACTGGACCGAAGGCTTTGACCTGTGTATAGCGTCCGTGGTCGTTTTTCACAGGGGCGGTGGCACCGGGGGGGGGGGGGCAGGGGGGCACTTGCCCCCCAAAATTTTGGATAGCAAAAAAATTCCCTTTTTTCAAAACGAAATGTGCCCTTTGTGAAATGACGCATGCCTTCTTTTTTCAAATTGAAATGTGCCCTTTGTGAAATGACGCCTGTTTTAGTCTACTCATTTTTGTCGATATTTGTCATGTTAATATTCATTTTTATTTTATTTTTTGCCCCTAACGGAGCACGTA
>JZLH01S0626521.1:13138-29420 GCA_001188425.1 Eucidaris tribuloides | reverse complement strand
TTTTACAAGTTGGTAGTGAGCCGGACAGTGATCCCGATGATTGACACGTTAGTGATGAACTGCCTGTCACAGTATATCCCTCATTACATGAAAAGTCACAATTGGTGTTGTAGTCCATGGTACCATCAGACGTACAGCCGGTGGCTGTCAATTGTGCGCCAAAAGTTCCAACATCGCAGGTGACAACTGAAAATTAAATGATTAAAATAAAAAAAGGAAGTAATACAAAATATGGAATGTGCGAAATATTACTTTTTCTTTCCTTATTCTTCTTGTTCTTTTTGTTCTTGTTGCTGATTTCAGTTTTGTTTTTGTTTTTCTTTTTCCTTTCTTTTTCTTGTTCTTCTTCTGCAACTGCGACCTCTTCATTTTTTTAGTCCTTATATAATTTCTTTTGACCTCCCTCCCTAATTGTTCTGTATTTTGTCATAAATGATCGATTATGTTTGTGCGAATATAGCATGAAAATTAGGAGCTTGCGAAAAAAATGCACTGCATGTAATGGAATAAACGCTCTTAAGAAGTAGAAGTTTGATTTTTTTTTTGGGGGGGGGGCGTTTCACCGCTGGGTGATAGTACATTACTTAATAAAATCATACTACATGTAGTATATTGCATTCACAAAATAATTCCAAAATGCTACAATTCGGAGTGTGCCTATGCAAAGGCTGTTAACTGTATGCCGTATGCCTATGCAAAGGCCGGTAGCTGTATTCATCATGTATTATATTAGCGGCCTTTGCATAGGCACACAACATACAGTTAACGGCCTTTGCATAGGCACACAGCGAAATGAAGCATTTAAACGAATTTTTAATTTCATGTTACTATCCATCTGTAGTACACTACTGGTAATTGGTTTACAGATACATTTAAAGAGTCACATAAATAAAAGATTGAGACAAAATTAAGGGTTACAGAATGATTACCACCGCAAAGTAAAAGGAATAAATGAAAGTGAGCTTTGACAAAGCAATTTTGTTGTTTATGATATCATACCTTCACAAGTTGGGAGTGAGCCGGACAGTGATCCCGAGGATTGACACGTTAATGATGAACTGCCTGTCACAGTATATCCCTCATTACATGAAAAATCACAATTGGTGTTGTAGTCCACGGTACCATCAGACGTACAGCCGTTGGCTGTCAATTGTGCGCCAAAAGTTCCAACATCGCAGGTGACAACTGAAAAGTAAATGATTAAAAGAATAGCAAAGGAAAGTAATACAAAAATTAATGAAATTTGTGAAATTCTACCTTTCTTTTTTCCTTATCATTCTTGTTCTTGTTCCAGTTCTTCTTCTTCTTTTTCTTCTTCTTCTTCTTCTTCTTCTTCTTCTTCTTCTTCTTCTTCTTCTTCTTCTTCTTCTTCTTCATCTATTTCTTCTTCTTCTTCTTCTTTTTCTTCCACTTCTTCTTCTCCTTCTTCTTTTTCCTCCTACTTGCTCTTGCTATTCTTCTTCTACCGCGAGTTCTTCCTCCTCTTATTTTCAATTGTTATAATTTCTTAGGAACTCGATGTTTACTTTTCATTTTGTTATAATGACCAAAATCGTGTATATAATTGACAGTACGTTTACTCCCCGTAATAGCATGAACATTCTTTTTAACCAGGAATTTGATTTTTTTTGGGGGGGGGGTAGTCATATTAGAGTAATAGTACAACATATATCAAAATTAAAATATTACCAAAATTCTCGCATCTACAAAAAAATAAATGAATAAATAAAATACCACTACAAATATACTACGAGTAATTGGTTTAAAGGTAAAGAGTTGCATAATTTAGTGATATGGAATGGTTACCATCGCAAAGTAAAATTAGATAAATAAAAGTTTGATAAAACCGTTTTGTTGTTTATGATATCATACCTTCACAAGTTGGGAGTGCACCGGACAAAGATCCCGAGGTTTGACACGTTAGTGATGAACTGCCTGTCAGAGTATATCCCTCATTACATGAAAAATCACAATTGGTGTTGTAGTCCACGGTACCATCAGACGTACAGCCGGTTGCTGTCAATTGTGCGCCAAAAGTTCCAACATCGCAGGTGACAACTGAAAATAAATGATTAAAAGAATAACAAACGAAAGTAATTTTTAAATAAAGCGATAAATGGAATGTACGAAATTCTTTTTCTTTTGCTATTCGTCTGGTTGTTCTTGTTGTAGATTTTGATTTCCTGTTTCTTCTTTATCATCTTCTTTCTCACTGTCTTCTTTTTTCTTCTTCTTCTTGTTCTTCTCCTTCTCCTTCTTCTTCGTCGTCTGTTTCTTCTTCTTCTCCTTCTTTTTTCTTCTTCTCCTTCTTCTCTTCTTCTTCTTCTTCTTCTTCTTCTTCTTCTTCTTCTTCTTCTTCTTCTTCTACTTCTTCTTTTTCTTCCTTTTATTCTTCTTCCTCTTTTCTTCTTCTTCTTCTCCTTTCCCTTTTTGTAAGCATTGTCCAAGTGTGGCTTTTTGTGGTTTTTGCTAGTAATTTTTTGTTGTATTTGAAGTTGATTACAATGTAATTGTTATGTATTTGTGCAACACTTCGTGATGTATTTCATGATTGCTGTATTTCATTCATGATTTGTCATAATTTGTATCAATTTACTTGAAATATGTATTATTGCAAAAAATGATTTTAATAAAGTTTTACTTTGAAAAGTCAAAAGTCTTTTTCTTCTTCTTCTTCTTCTTCTCTTCTCCTTCTTCTTCTTCTTCTTCTTCTTCTTCTTTTCTTCTTCTTCTTTTTCTTCTTCCTCTTTTTCTGTTTTTCCTGCTTCTCCTTCTTGTTCTTCTTGTTCTTTTTCTTTTTCCTCCTTCCTTTTCTTCTTTTTCCCCTTCCTACTTACTCAGTTAATGTTGAACCCATATAGATTTATATACACATTTGACATCTCTGCTTCTTCATATCTTTTCCCTGTGTATTGTGCAGGAAAAGGGTAAAGCTTACTTTAAAGGGCAGCCATATTCTTACCAATTTCACACAATCGTCCTGTAGACCCAGGTTTGCAGGTACACGTGAAGTTGTGCAACTCATCAACACAAATTGCATTATTACGACACGGGTTGGTGATGCACTCTGTCATAACAAAATAGAAAATAATGAAATAAAACGAAATAAGTTAATAATGCAATTAACTATTAAATATGAGCATCTACATCAAATGATTAAGTGTTAGAGACTTAATACTGTATGATTATTGGATATTATGTACAGACATTAACCCCATATTCATGTAAAATCCCTAGAAGCGAAGGGGGTGAAGCTCGGGCCTTATATTCCTTATCTTCTGTTTCTGTCTCTGTTTCTGTTGCATCAGTAGGCCTATAATCAGAATCAAAGTATGTACTTCACTAACATTTTGATTAGTATTGTCGTGTATGTGCAATGGCAAGAGGGGTGTTTCACATTTGAAGTCTCTGTTTGGAGACTACACTGGCGAAAGACAAAACTCTTTACTCCTTGATGGAGGTTCCATTCTGCCGCTGTCATGTGGAACAAGGAGTACTGGTGCACGTCTTTCTTGACCAGTAGGCCTACCCTCTGTTCCCTCTAGTAGATCTGCCCCCTACTTGTTGTTGAATTGAAAGTATGTGTCACTTCACCATTCATGAATTATACCAGACTTGAAGTCTAGCGTCCCTCCTCCTTTTCTCACGAGTGTCCCACTCCAATTTCTTGATGCTTTGGGAAACGCTGCTTTGTTGTCTGTAGTCATTCATGCAGAATCTAGCGGCCCTCCATTGAACAGATTCAATGAGAAGGATGTCCCCTTTACGGTACAGATCCCAAATCAATACGGATCAAATCAAGTTATCTTTTAAGAGTGTGGGTCATGATTGGAAGAATATTAGGCTTGAAAACATATCCCACCCCACCCCCACCCCCACCCCCACCCAAAAAGGGTGCTTTGATACATATGTGGATACATCAAGGTCTGCTGTGCATCCATAGTGCGTCACATGTCATTAAATGTACTGCACACATTTATCCCAAAATAAATAATTTCTTTTATGATCAATCCAATAGTGTATACCGTATCTGGAAAACATGAAGGGATTTAAGACATATAGGACAAACATTTTTAACAATAAACATGTATTTTACAACAGGGTACACTTCTATTACATCTTTAACAAAATGTGATCTACTGCGTATTATTAGAAATAAGTTTAGTTACCTGGCAACGAACAAGCGATATGTGTCGCCCCTGCCAGATTCTGTCCGAATTGCGCCCGTATCGCTGGCTGGAGCAACTTGGGTACCAGTGGGACGACGGTGCCATTCCGGAGAGTTATAGTAGAACAACGTACTTGGTTGGAGCAGGCTGGCATGTCGAAGAATTTTAAAAGGAAGGAATTACATGTAATTAAAACATAATATCACAACCTCGACTTGGGAAAAATAGTGTTCAAATGGACAGCATAAACTACGATGAAAATTGGCGCTCAAATCATGTTACAATTTCAGTGGTTTGGTTGGCCGTGAATCCTGAAGAAATCTTTTTTTTTTTTTAGGGGGGGGGGAGGGGCATCATTTCTACTATAATTTTTCTTCCAACACCACTCTAAAGGTGAGTAAGCAACCATACTTGACATGAAGAATTTCTTCTGCAGTCTTTTATGTGACATTTGCACTGATGACTATATTGTTTCGTTGTTTTTTTTAACAAAAGGTCTTTTTGATGTGAAAATCAACAATTTATTAACAAAAATGTAACGTCCATAACGCAGCCACCTATAAACCTAAACCACCATATCCAAACCTGATACTGAAATGAGCGCGAAGCGAGAAGTCCCTTGCAGCCGGGCTTCATCTCAGGGGTTCTTTATACTCTTTGGTACAAGCTGAGCTTTATTTCGGGTGCATCTTATCCAACAAATAGAAAAGAAAACAAGGGGAAATGCATATGCATTGCAAGTACAACTTGAGCAAGAGAAAATAAATTACAAACAGCAGAACGAGAAATTTTGAGAAACTTGCCTTCAAGC
Source organism: Eucidaris tribuloides (assembly GCA_001188425.1). Classification (NCBI taxonomy): domain Eukaryota; kingdom Metazoa; phylum Echinodermata; class Echinoidea; order Cidaroida; family Cidaridae; genus Eucidaris; species Eucidaris tribuloides. The sequence continues at coordinate 24,440 of JZLH01S0626521.1, read as the reverse complement.
AGGAGAATTGGCATCACTGCAAAATGGTACACCTTATACCCCTTTCACACCGGGTGAACATCGCGCGACTTTCTCCGTGACTTCTCCGTGAACTTTTGGTCTGAAAGGACGTCGCGGGTAAGTCACGGTGAAGTCGCGGTGAAGATTTAACAAGAAAGTTACCCTCGACAATTGGTGGGTAATTCTCCGTGACTTCACCGTGAAACAACTGGTGTGAAAGGCGTGTCGCGAGACTTCACGGTGAATTCACTTCGCGTATGCACGTATCATACGAATTAGCCCTTTGGTTGGTTAGCAGCTGCGCGTACCCGCAGTGGCGAAAGAACGTGACCTCCGTGTGTTGAATGAAGTTCTTTATTCAATCGCAACACCTTATTAAAATGCAGACCTAATTAACTAATACTATACCTGAACAATAATTGTAATATACAATGTATCCCAGAAAAAAAGAAACCAGATCTTTATGAAAAAATACATCATAAGAATCCTTCTTTCAATAAATAGTATGATTGTAAACTCTGACTCTTCTTTATTAAATAACTTATCAATAATCCTTCCCACATTTTGAAATTAAAACCAAGCCCATATTGGCTAACAAAATTCATTTGCACGCGCATATCCATTTTGAGTGCATTTTCATGGAATAAATGTAAGATTTAGAAACAAAGCATGACAAAAAATCATAATTTATTCTTCTCTACAACCTCATCTTAAAAAAATAATATTGATCCGCCGAGAACAATAAAATTAAAACTGCTGTAGCATGATTTTTTTAGAAAAATAAATTCCAAAATGTAGAAGCGAACTGAACAAAAGGTCACACACTGCTGCACCAATATCTGATCCGAGCACAGCAATGAGGCTCCGAATCATCGCGAGTGTTCTGGTTATGGCTGCCAATCCTGAAAACATGGTAAACGATGCAATATTGAACATTTCTGAAAACAATCATTTTTCACTTGTCTTCTCACTGAGCATCGCTTATTTTTTTCACAAATGTATCATATGAAAGAAATAATATCGCTTTCAATAGTCCTCAATATCGAAGATATTCTGAATACATCAAGCATGGCCCGTTAAATTCAAATTTTTCAGCAAATGAATTTTATAGCCCTCTATACTTTGCTCAGCAATGCGTAAATGGATCTCTGGAACCGTATCAAATTAAAAAAAAAATGCTTCCAACTATTACGATTCTTTTCAAATTTGTTATAAGATAGAAAATATCTCATCAATCTCGGTTTCCTTTTCTGGACGCACTGTAATAACAGAATTTTAGCTGAGACCCTCCATCCGACCCTAATAGTACCCCCATTTAACCGACTGTTGAATAAACAACTTGCACCCCTTGCGCGTTCCTTAACAAGATACCTTTAAAGATAACCCCTCGTTAAACCCAAGTATTCAGTTGAAAAAGATACCATTTAAAGAAAGCTTCCAGTGAAAATATACCCTTTTCCTGAATTTTGCATTGATACCCTTTTTACGCGTTGCTTTTTTCACTACGCACATGGTGTACACCTTGTAATGGCAGTGGCCCCGGGCTGCGTAAACTGGCATATCTTGTGCAAAAACACCATTCCCATCACGAAATCTAATTCCAGCTCGATCCATTTTCGAAATAACCATTAAGCAAAATGAGCAACCGCAGTTGAGATGGCCTGTTGCATGCAACATCATTTCGAATGGATCGGGTAGACAAAATTCGGTCTGAAAGGGCAACATGAATTTGCGCGCATTTTCTTCACGGTGAAAGTCACGGAGAATTCACCGTGACTTTCACCGTGAAGTCGGTCTAAAAGGGGTATTAGAATTTGTGCTTGATTACTTTAATCTGTAATTAACAGTTTTCAATCGTAAGTGATATATCACTGCGTAGCTTAGGTATTTAGCTTAATACTTATACAATATTGGATGCACTTGAGCGGTATATCGTAGATATTGCATTCAGAAAGCATACATAATTGCACGAGTCGAAGACGAGTGCAATATTAATGCTGATGAATGCAATATCTACGATAAACCACGAAAGAAATCCAATATTATCATTATTATACATACAAATTTGAGGAAATGTGCCAGAATAAATTGTTGTTTTTTACAATTTCATCGATAAATGCAGGTAAAGATAGCTCATAGCGTTTCAAACTCACGCACTTCATCGCTCTCTTTACGCGAACTTATCGCGCACGTCTTCATTGCGTAACAGTAATGCGCACCGTTGTTACGCGCTCGCGCTAACGCAGAGTGAGATATTGGCCTCGCAGAGTTGAATATTGTAACAATATTGCACTCATGCATTTTCCCCATTGATACGGGTAACGTAAAATACATAGGATAGCTAATATGCTAACAATATTGCATGCCAGCAAGCAAACCTCTGTGGAAGGATAATTAATACAAAGTTTTATTGTATCGAAAAAGTGGCTTGTATGTGTAATAATATATGATATTTTTCCATACACGTAATATTCAGGATAATTTGATGTACGCTATATCTGTTTTGTTTAAAGAAGCAAAAACTCAGGTCTTTTTACTGTGACGTCTGTAACAGATATTTGTTCCCTCCTTACGAAGATGTGAGGAAAATAAATTTTTTGTCACATTTATCCTGTACATACAAGAAATATTGAACACAATGCTGGATCGATACAGAAAGGTTAGAATAAAAACAATTCTCTCTCAAAAGTGTAACGTCCGTAACCGTTGAATCAGTGGTTCATATATATTTGTACATAATTATGTGACAGACCTACGTCGCAAATGTCATTATTCGAATTATCCAGTATTTATCCCCATGACAAGGTAACAGCTCTTCCATCTCCTTGGGACTGTGTATGACAAAGCTATTTCAGCTTTTTTAAATTTCCCTTTTGTGTTTTTTTTTCACAATTTATCACTACTTTGAACTATTTTTATTTTGTATTTGTCTTGATGGAAACAATAAAACAAAGATTTTCATAGATATATAACTTCAAGAAGTCATGATCAATGTAGAATGAACAAATTAAACATACCCACAGCATAACACCGCAACACCACCAACAACAAAATATACTGCATCTGGAACAAAAAGAAAGAACAAAATTGCCCCCTCTGAAGCAAACATTTGATGAGAAATGTATTGGCAGAAACATTAACGTGAACATATTGAAGTCTTTGACAGTTAGAAATATTTTTCTCAAAATATATTTTTCTCAAAATGTGAATTTATGAATGTCAAAAGAAAAATCAATAAACATGGCATGCAGGACCACTTCTCTGGAATTTTCCCCGTCAATATTTCCCGCCAGCGAGTCAAAACTCCAATGGTTGGGTCCGTCGGGAAAAAAATACCGATTTTTTTTTCTTTTTTTGGGGGGGGGGTTTACATGTATTTTCCAAACAATATTTTTCTCGCTAGAAACCAGACCTTAACCGTTCACGGCCAAACAGCCAAAACATTGGGGGGGGGGGGCAAATTTGGAGAAAAACTCTCAACATCCCCTGATTTTCATTACTTTCAGAACAATAGGGACAGCCCCATCCCCGTGGCGCCGCAACTGCCTCAATCTATACTCGTGCGCAACTTGTCTGAAACATTGCATTGATTTATTTGCCTTATACATTACATCATACGCGTACACAGGGGGGGGGTGTTTGGGGTGTTCAAACACCCCCCTTTTGCAAGAGGGGGTGTTAACATCCCCCAAACACCCCCCTTTTTTCGTAAAAAGGGGGTGTTTGAAAATGTGAAAATACCATGAAAACATGAAAAAAATGTTGATTTTCTTAGTGACCTTGGATTTGGAGAATTTTTTTTTCGGTGGCTGGCGTGACCAGAAAAAAATTTCGACCTTGGAGAAAAAAAATACTCGTCCTACCACCCTCCCCCCCCCACCCCCGCTGAGCGAGTTTTCGGAGGCTGGCGTGACCAGGAAAAAAATAGACTTAGGATTTGGCCGCGGATGAACACCCCCTTGGCAAAATTATGCGTACGCCTATGCATAACATACAGCACTGATTTTTTTTAACGCCACATGCAAACAATGACCAGAGTTTAAACAAAATGTGAGCTTTATAAAAAAAAGACTTCATTTTGAGGGAAATAATGATTAATCAACGGGATCTTTAGATTTTGAGTTTAATGCTTTTGGTTTGTAGTCAATTTGAAATCAAAATTTTTGGTTAAAAATCACCAAAAAAAAGTAGAATCTGAATACAGACTCATAAAGTACCTGATGCAGTAATTGTTTTAATAACACCAAAAAACAAATGATGAAATTCATGTCAAAAATTTGGCTCAATGTAGATAATTTCATAGAGTTATCATAAGGACTTCAAAGGCAGGGACACCCATGTTACATGCCTAACAATTAACATTGTGTAAATACGCTGGTGTATAGAAGAATACCCTCGAAGAACTTTAAGCAAAGTATAGGAGCTGGAAATTCAGATTGGTTGATATTAGAGTGAGAGTTCAATTTTGATTATTTGATTATTATCACAGATACCAAAATGTCTACACACACAAAAAAGAGGCTCAACTTTGCACCTCTAAAGGTGCAGACCAGTGTCACACTGGGAGCACCTTTAAAAGTGCAACTTTGCACCTTTCTGAAAGGTGCAAGGTTGCACATTTCTGAAAAGTGCAATGTTGCATCCGAAAGGTGTAAGGTTGCACATTTCTGAAAAGTGCAAAGTTGCACCATAGAAAATGAAAAAGTATTCTTCTTTTTCTTGCAAACTGTGCGTTTTTGTGTGTGAACCGCAATTTACGTTTATTCCAGTGCTATTCATAGTATTTACATTGTAATACACTTTATTAATTAACATTTACAAATATTTAAAAACTCGTACAAATATGACCTTACCGGGGCTCGAACATGCGACCTTCCGCACGTGAGGCAGACGCTTTACCAACCTGGCCAACACGCTAGGCGTGAAGGTGATTGTTTTCACATAATTATATAGTGTTGAAGCCGAAGGTGCATTACTTCCATCCTTTTAAGGTGCAAACTGGGACCTATAGGCCGTTTTCGTAATATATTCAAATTACATGCATACCTTTTAAACAAAGGTTGTTCTTGACAACGGGAAAGCACATCTGAGCTTGTCCATCACACAAAATGGTGTAATGTATGCAAGTTGCATTTTCAGTATTAAAATTGTATTCATAGAAACAGGTGAAAGAAATAGCTCATCGTCAGGCATTGGAAGACAAGACATCCATGAATTTGAATACATTATGAAAGTGGTCTTTTGGAGGCAAAACGTGCACCTTTTAGGTGCAAAATTGCACCCAAAAGGAGAAAAATTGCACCCGAAAGGTGCAAACTTGCTCCTAAAAGGTGCAATCATGCACCTAAAATGTGAAATCTTGCACCTAAAAGGTGCAAACTTGCAAACATGATGGAATGGGGCGAGAGCTCAGCCATGAAAGGTGCAGATTTGCTCGAATATTGCGGCAGAAACTGCTCTGCACCTATTTCCGCAAAGTTGCACCTTTTACGCACCTTTATTTTTTAGTGTGTATAGTTACTTTCAGACCTTTTGGTGCATTGGTGTCCATCATGTATGAAATATGGAATCTATTTACAATTTACAAATGTGTTATGCATTCATAAACATGACAAATGTTATGCATACGTATCATGCAGATTATTCATAGACCAATATATGGATACTGAAATAATTTTACTGAACTCAGTAAACGGACTCAGTTTAGTGAGCTTTACACGGAGACTAACTGATAAAGTTTGGTTCATTTTTTAAATTCTTTGTAATTACTGATCTTAAGATTTCACAGACAAGTTCTTCATAAACACTAAGGGCTTAAGTGATGTTTGATTGAGCTGTTGGAGGCTTGCAAATGAGGTTCACTCCTTTTATAGACCACGAAATAGATTAATTTTTAGACAACGTTGATATTTTTTCAAATACAATTTTGAATGAAAACAAAAGTGTGTATTTAAAGGGAGACTTATAATATAGACCCGTTGCTAACAGCAAACCACAATTCTTCCAGATTCCTTAACATAATCTGCCAAGACATTTTATCATCACATTTTAAAAATAAACCGAATACACTCATGGTATTTTGTATTAAGATATTCCCGATCGCTTCCCAATATTTGCCATTTACGAACGATTCGGGAAAGTACATTCAAAACAGGAACCGTTTAAACTGCCAAAAAAGAGGAATCACAAGAAAATTAATCTTTGATTTATCACAAAAGCAATGGCAAGATGTGTTTTCGTCAATTGATGCAAATCAATCGTGTGAATTGTTTTCTCTTTTTTTTTTGGCATAAATATCTTTATTATTTTGATAGAAAATATTCCCCGATTCAAATTACATAAAATATCTTTACGCAAACCGAACCCACAAAATAAAGCCAAATACAAGAAATACTGAAACTCATTTACCACATGAATTCGTGCATCTTGAAAGCTATATTATTCAGACAAACTGCATCAAATAAGTATAGTTAAAAACTCAAAGTTTCTAACAATTAATTAATGATTGCATTAAGAATCAAAATAAATAAGTCCCGAACGTTATCTTACCGAATATGATCAAGATATTGACAACCCCAAATCATAATAACTTCTTTACCAACATACGTAGGTCCTAATTTCGCCTCGACAATAGTAGGCCTCTACCTCGTATAAATCATATATCACTTGCGGTGTACCAAAGGGGCCATTTTAGGACCTCTACCTTTTCTTAATTTTGCAACCCTTCTCACTTAACTATAGTGTATTTTATTCCTAAACGCACTAGTTAATATACTAAATTTCGAACTTGCTAAAAATGTCTACATGGTTTAAATGCAATGAATTCACTTAATATTGATAAAACGTGTTTCATAAATTTTAATATCTCGTAGTCTTAACCCATATATTGATAATATGCCTCATACTGGAAAAGGGTCAACTATAAAGCTCTCAAGTGTAACTCTTGACTTCAATTTAACTTAGAATGATGACACTAACAACTTAATTGCATTAATATCCAAAGCCATTAGAATACTTAACAGATTAAAATTTTCATTAACAAAAAAAGCACTTACTACCACACAATGCATTAATCTGATTGATTATTGTAACGTTTGCTTGGGGAAATTTTTTATAAAACCCAAATAAATGCGACGGTGATGCCAGGGGCCATGGAGCTATTTCACATTTGCAATTTTTCGCACCAAACGATCAACTGATCAAATACGATCATAAATCTGCATTATACATGTACGTTTGAATTGTAACAAAGAGCAAAATCAGTAACAATGTATTTAACATGTCAATTGACATAGAAGAAGAAAAGTTCAAGCTTCTACCAACCTTATATTGTTTAGCTGACAAGCTGTGGACGAAAGCTTGTCAGCTAAACAATACAAGGTTGTAAGAAGCTTGAACTTTATGTTGCACCCCAACCAATGAAAGTTTTCTGTATGTCAATTGATATTTTTTATACTCAAGTAGCCTGAAAACGTTACTGTAATTTTAAATATAAACCTCACAAAAGCACGACATAAGCAGGGTGAGATAGTTGTATAGGAGCACGCATCTTTAACAATGATAACCCGTCTCTCATATTGGACATGGTATGGTATCGTACGGTATTTTTTTCCGAATACTACAAAACAAATAGAATATACGGCTGGATAGCCTCATTCAGCAAGAGGGTCCACCGAAATCGAATCAAACCAACAAATCGTGAGTAGTATATACAATGATTCTCACAATGAAAAAAACAAACAAACTTCGAGCAATGAACTGTAAACTATAAACTAAAAACTAAAAACTATAGACTGCAGTAAAATACCGCGTCATATAGATACCTGCGCAATAAATCAAATTAACTGAAAACAAAGAAGTAAATACATGTACAGTAAAGTATAATATACACAGTTAAATGACAGAAATAGACTGTGATCGAAAATAATAAATTTCAGCTATATACATATATTATAAGTCACTTACAAAAGGGGGCTAAGTCAAGTAAATTTGAAAGAAAATGAGAAGTGAATATATCATTGCTATATTGTATTCTACATAAATGACACAATTTGTTCTTTTAAGCGCTCTTTTCTCTTTTCCACTTCCCTGTTTAAACTAGGGGCTTTTTGGTATTTATTGGAAGTACATTGAAATTTTTACCATTTCTGTAAGACACCATTCGCTTACAATAATTACTCGTCGGCTTTTGAGTACAAAGATTAAATTCAGAACGTTATCAGTTTTCCTGTACCTTAAACGGTTCACTTAAAGATGGAGTAAGGTTATTTAAGACTTTATAGACTAATAATGTTTCGATGTGTTCTTTATGTGGATAACTTAAACTGAAAGATAAATGCGTTTAACTTACCATGATTCTTTTCAAAACACGGCCAAACTCTCACTTTATTGTCAAGAGGAACAATGTCACCGTTGACTTATGACAAATATTTGCAAATCATCCGATCACAAGCACATCAACACAACGAACTGCAATTCTGCCCTCAGATTTGGGAGTCGTTATATAAATCCATGCGGTGGCAAAGGAATGTAACAGCGTAGCTGTCATGCGCAAATCGTCTTTTTTGTTGAAAATGTGATGAGAGAAGTTACGTGTGCATAATGACACGGTAGCTGTCATGGGAACATCTCACGACCAGGGGCGCAAATCCGCGATTGTGAAGGTGGGGGACACAATATCAAATGTCCCCCCCCCCACGAATTTGCATGACTGTATGCATAAAAAGCTGTGATTTGGCTGGCAATTTGGCAGGTATAATTTTTTTGGCGGGCAAAATATGGTTTTGGTTGTCGTCGCCCCCCTTCCCCCCCCCCCCCCCCGGCTTGTCAGAAATTGTGTAGCTGGCAATTTGGCAAGTAAAAAAAAAATAGGCGGGCAAAAAATGATTTTGGCAGGTTCCTGCATGTAATGTCCCCCCTACGTTTAAAAATGGATTTGCGCCCCTGCTCATTACTAAACGTGTCATCCTTTGCTGTGGCGTGGCGTATCATAATAAGGGAGTCGTGTGCTGGCCAAGGTCAGAGCGGGTTCTCTATAAACCCGCTCTGGCCAGGGTTGCCAGTTTGGTATTTTTTAACGCCAAAAACACCAAATTTGGCGTTTTTGCATACGATTTGGCATTGAAAAATTCAAAGTGTGCGCCAAAAGGCTTTTTTTCTTGGGGGGGGGGGATTACAATGGCATACCTTAAAATCATTAAACCCGATTTTCAGAGGATTCTCAGTAAATAGGTGCCACAAGAGTCCATAAGTAGCCGATGCTCATGTATTTTACCTGCAAAATCCGGCTGCCAATTTTCTGCTGCGGCAGAGGCCTGTAAATTGATTACAGCGTTATTTCTAACCACATCTAGGCTATGCTGCCAATAAACTGCATAAAATGCGAATTTGGCGGTTTTTTTCATTGAATTTGGCATGTAATTTGGCGTTGTGAGAATCGGAAAAACCTGGCAACCATGGTGCTGGCAATCATATCTATTATTATCAATACGCTTATTTCGATGCACCATCTAATTGCGGGATACATTTCATTAATTTCATTAATTTAAAAGCTTTCCTGAATGGAAGTTAATTTGTCTTTTTTTTTCTTGATTTTAGTGGGTCAAATTACACCACTATCTAATCTATTTGACTGGCAATGCCAATTTGCATTCAATTTATTTATATAATTCATTTTTGGGAGAGTGGGGTGAGGTACACTTATTCACATGCACTGAAAAACAGTCATAGTAGGAAATCGGTATTTCAATGAAACAAGAGTAGACGTAATAATTCATTTATTCACTGGTCAGAAACAAAGAGAAGTTTACGCGTATGACCTCTTCTTATTTTTTTGAAGGTGCACAACATGTTTTCCCCAAATATCGAATCAGTATCCGAATAATTAAATTGTACGTTTATGGGGAGTGGGTACCAGTTAAAAAATTTTAATTTACAACCAATTTCAGCTTTAATGGGTAATTTTGGGATTCTACCAACTGGCACTCTGATTACAACAAATTGTCATTCTATTAAAATAGTGAATTTCTCCCACAAAGGAATGTTAATTAGCAAACGCGTCGTTTATAAAATTGTTTTCAAATCAGGTAGAAAAAATCTGGAACATTGCTGCCCATCGAACAGACAGGAACTGAGGAGAAATTCAGGCAGATGATTTTATTGGTCAGCAGCTTCAGGAAAATTTGGACCAATGCAGCCAGGAGCGTCGATCCTGGTGTAAGGGAGGGCAGGGGGCAGTCGCCCCAGTGAAAACATTGATGGGCAAACATATAGATTTGTTTCCACCCCCCCCCCACTTATTTTGACAGCTTGAAAAATTCCTATAACGTAATGTAGTGATATGTTTAAAAAGCAGTGCACGACACTATACAAAATCATTAACCATAAAACTACTGCGGACAGATGGACGGATAGGACGGACTGACATGCATGGCGTAGAGTTTAATGCCCCCTCCAGAATTCGTCTGGAAAAAAATCTTTACCCGAATTCATATTGAGCTTGAGAGGCAGTGTAAAACAACAGGCCTGTCTACGAGTTTCGAGAGAACATTTAAATTCTATAAACTGGGTCGAATAGGACTTGAAACATGCGAGCGTTAAAGGTTGTAACGTTATGCGTAAGAAAGGTTGTAAGGAATTGTACGTCAGTTGTGACATAATGCGATGGATGGGTAACACATAAAATGGATCATTTCCGTGACTTTAAGCATCAGATTAAGGAAACAGATAATTCAGAGAGGTGAAATGTGATGTACTAGATTTATTCATATGGTGCTCTCTGTATTTTTAGGATCGCAACTGATGATATGAGTTTTAACAAACATGCCAGAAAAAAAATGAACCAGTGGGACTTGAACCTCTCATCTACTGCTTTCCGGGCAGCAACACAACCAACCAGGCTATCCCTGATTACCGGAAGTGATACGATGAACATTGGCACAAATAAGCAGGCTCTCGATTCTGATACTGTTATGTATAGTTCAAGGCGGACAAATTCTAATAAGATGATGAGAGTGTCATATGAATACATTTATTACATCGTTGTGGCATAACCGGTTATAACAAAGTCATACGCGTCGATCCTGGCCGTTCGATGCCTGAAATGGGGGGGAGGGGGGGGGTGGCAGGGGGCGATCGCTTCCCCATGAAAATATTGGGGGGCAAACATATCGATTCCCCCCCCCCCCAATAATTTTGATAATTGGAAAAATTAATAATATGAAATACAAGGATATGTTAAAAAAAAACACTGGAAAGCAAGTATAAAACCATTAAACTTAGCATAAATACCAATCAAAATATA
>JZLH01S0626521.1:0-12882 GCA_001188425.1 Eucidaris tribuloides | reverse complement strand
TGGCAGGGGCGATCGCTTCCCATGAAAATATTGGGGGGCAAACATATCGATTCCCCCCCCCCCAATAATTTTGATAATTGGAAAAATTAATAATATGAATACAAGGATATGTTAAAAAAAACACTGGAAAGCAGTTAAAACCATTAAACTTAGCATAAAAATACCATCAAATATACGAAGTTGTCAAATGTTCAGCGCGCTTTGCGTGCAGAATTTTGTATTGCAATTTGGCAGACATTTTTTTTTCAATTTTGCCCCCCCCCCATTCCAAACACGGATCGACGCCCCTGAACAAAGTACACTGGTGAGAAAGGTGACTGTACATTATTCCTCGGCAGATGGCAATTACTCATTCTATACAGAATGTTTATATCGCCGTTTTTCTATCAAAATAAATGGTGCAGGTATACAGGAAAAATAAAATACAGTTACGTACATAAATGCAATTAAAATTTTTTTGTTGATTGAACACTGAGCCCTTTGCTCATTATACGGAATATTCGTATCTCATTTTTTATAGCAAATGGCCCGGGTTTAATATGTGGTATAACACAGTGTAGCGCGCGTATAGCATTTAATTTAGTGTAACAAGTAGAAATAACAAAATAGTACATGATCTGAGAAAATTGTATTGACTGAACAATAACAATAAATCATTCGCGCATCCGTTAGCCCGCCGTTAGCTTTTTCATCGGAATTATTTTTTCATTTAGCGTATTATTGCGATTGGTGTGTTGCAATAAATAGTGGTACACCTCTTATGGTTTTAGTAATGGCGTTAAGCTTCATTTGACAAAACCCTGTCAAACTAGAACAATCGAAATTAGTTCGCACTCGACGACGAAGAGTAGATATACTTATCAGGAAGGTAACATCAATTTCGAACTCGATTAACAAGGATGATATTATCAATCATCTCTGCCAAATAGATGCTGTCGATCCACCACTCTTTGCGTGAATTGTTTCAGAGAGAGAGAGAGATAGACTTTATGTCATGGTTCATCTTTGTAAAATGACAATCAATGTGGAAAATTGCAATCCACTTGATAGCATGCAATTTGAGTTATTATTACAACCTTTATTTTTCATTATTAATCGTACGTCTTTTGTAGCTCTCTTTCTAGACATCCATAAATATAATATTGGAGTTATGGAATGACCTTACAAATTGCACATCATCTCCACTAAATTTGATGCAATAGAAATTAACTTCACTGGAATGATACTCTCATCATCACTAGTGTAGGTTTTGTAAAACTACTTGCAACCTGTCTGACTTTGTCTTTCTTTTGTTTGTTACTGTGGCAACATCGATCTGTCTTTAATTTATGATATCTTTGTATTTGCTGTATCGGTGAGTTCAACTGTCTCCCATAAATTTCTCCATAATGTAAGGTTGCCGTACACACTAAGGAAAATAGGCTCAACTTTGCACCTTTAAAGGTGCAGACCAATGTCACACTGGGATCACCTTTAAAGGTGCAACTTTGCACCTTTCTGAAAGGTGCAAAGTTGCACCCAAAAGGTGCAAAGTTGCACCCAAAAGGCGCAAAGTTGCACCATAGAAAATACAAAAGTATTCTTCTTTTTCCTGCAAACTGTGTGTTTTTGTGTGTGAACCGCAATTTACGTTCATTCCAGTGCTATTTATAGTATTTACGTTATAATACCCTATACTAATTAACACTTACAAATATTTAAAAACTCGTACAAATATATCGGGGCTCGAACCTGCGACTTTCTGCACGTGAGACGGACGCTCTACTCACTTGGCCAACACTGCTGGCCGTGAAGATTTGTATTTTCACATAATTATACAGTGTTGAAGCCGAAGGTGCACTACATGTATTTCATCCTTTTAAGGTGCAAACTTTGGACCTATAGGCCGTTTTCGTAATAAATTCAAATTTCATGCATACCTTTCAAACAAAGGTTGTTTTTGACAACCTGAAAGCTTGTCTGAGCATGTCCGACATAGAAAATAGTATAATTTATGCAAGTTGCATTTTCCGTATTGAAATTGTATTCATAGAAACAGATGGTAGAAAAAGCTCACACCAGGCTTTGGAAGAGAAAACATCCATAAATTTGCATAAACGTGCACCTAAAAGGTGCAAACTTGCAAACATAATGGAGTGGGGCGAGTGCTCAGCCGTGAAAGGTGCAGAATTGCTCGAATACCGCGGCAGAAATTGCTCTGCACCTATTTCCGCAAAGTTGCACGTTGTGCGCACCTTTATGTTTTAGTGTGTATGACGTATGGGGCCAAACTTGCAAGACGATCCAAGGCCAAAGCTTAAGTTTTAAGTTTAAAAAGAGAAACAAATACGCACTGTTTTCAAACAATGGAAAGAAATTTGTCGATTTTAATTAAACTACCGACATTGAATAAGCTGTAATATCATCTATTGGAGTCATTACTTTATTATCACAAAATACACAATTTCTCTATAAAAAAATCGCCTACAGTATTCTCTTTTAATGGTCTTTTGTGTTAATGTTTGAATCTTCAAATTATTCAATAACAAATTTAAGTTATTACTTATATGAATAATTTCACCCTCTAGGACTGGGGAGAAAAACAGTATTTTATCATTTCGGCGTCCAAGAAAATTAGAGTTGGGAATATTTCGGTTTGATCAGGGCTATGTTAATGCAACGAACAATCATTTTGAATCCTGGAAAGAAGTAATTGTTCTTGAGCAAAATTCTTAAACTTCTAATATCGAAATATGAATGGGAAAAGGTTTGTTTAGAATTCAAATAGTTTTGTATAAATTTGGTTTGTATGGCATGTTGACGATGATGTACATTATGTACAACCGTTGAGTTTCACGTACATTTAATGATACTGTTTCATAATAATTTCAACCTGTTGTATTATTATTACCTAATACTGATTGATATTGTTATATATTTTACAAATGGGTGTATCACGTTCGCTCCGACGACAATTGCTCCGGATCACATACTAAGCCTAACCTTAGCCCTACTAACCCTAACCCTAACCCTAACCCAATCCCTAACCCTAACTCAAGTTTAAGTTCGAGTTCAAGTTTATTCGATTCCATTCAATAAAAAGGACAACATTCATATTTACAGTAAAAACAAAAACAGTACAATTATCAAAATATCGTTCATGAAAAAAAATATGTAGTTGACTTAGACATGATTTGAATTTAAAACACATTTCAGAAAACTATAAATGGAATCATCTATAATAAAACCAGTATTGGTTCTGTTGAGACAGCTACCCTAATTTTAGAACAAAAATCACAGAAAATTGCATAAAAAATTTATCAGTATACATATAACCTAAGACAAATTACTTTTACAACAAAAACAAATAAACATACATACATAACTAACTAACTAACCCCATTCTGAACTGGAAAACCAATGGCAACTCTAACCCTTTGTCCTCTGACATATTGTCCTCTGAGACATTGTCCGCTGAGATCACCTGAGCAACTGTCGCAGGAGCAAATGTAGGCGCCGCTACACAGATGTGTTATTGTAATTTCCGTTTGGTATTATAATATGTCATAGTATATAATTATAATGAATATATTTAGCAGATGATGATGATGATGATAATAATAATAATAATAATGATAATGATGATGATGATGATGATAACAACAACAACAACAACAACAACAACAACACTGCAAAGTGCTTTGATAGTGGCTGGCTACAATTTGTGCCGTCGGGGTTTTCAAAATTTGGCACAAATTGTCGCCGGCAATAGTTTGAGTCACACCAGCATCCCGAGAAGTGAACTGCTTCTTTAGGAATGAGATATAGTGGTGGGTTTATTGAACATTGCGTGGCAATTTGTATTAGTTTCACAATCGTGAGGCAAGATGGATCCAGGACTCTCAAAGGTAGAGTGTGCTTGTTAATTTATTGATTGATTCTTTGATTGATTATGTAATTGATTGATTTGCATATTTAACCATCATTTACTTATTTATTTCTTCTAAAAGATTTGACACAGAAAATCCGAAGAACAAAGTGCGATCAATTTATAATAAGGAAAGCTACACTCTACAGAAATAAGTGCTTTTGGGCCTCGCAACCCGTTCGGTCTGAAATGTGTCCAATTCGGTCTAAATTGTCGCAATTCTTAAATAATTAGCTTGTCAGGTGCTCGTGCCGATTAATGTAACATTGTTCGACCTTCACACTATAATGACGCACCATCAGACGACACTTCTACATTAATGACAGTAATTATAATAAGTGCTACACATGAGGGCAATTTGTATTTGTTTATGCTTTGAGATAATCAGATAATGCCTGTAGAACTTTTCAAGTATCAATTTTAGTATGACAAGTTGGAGTTGTACAAGGATAACCTTCAGAGATGTCCCTTATACTTAATCTACAATCAAATAAGAATTGTTTTCAGAACTCCACTATAGTCAGGGATGGGTGACTGGATTTATTTCACTCTGTAAATGGAAAGGGGTCCGAATATGATACTGTAATGGTTCGCTATACTCTCCAAAACCCAGATCTGTGTGTGTAAATAACTGTTAGGCAAAGGGGTTGATTGAACAGTGAGAAAAGCACGTGCTTGATCATTATTGTTATTCTTTATATGCTAAAGATGAATCAATTTTAGTGTAGCGTGCATTTTCTAAACAGCCGGGAACGAGATATTACGTACCACGCCCTCTAGTCCAGTCATTTTAGCCTAAAATTTGGCCAAACTTGAAACAAATTGCAACAGAATTTTTTCCACCACAGTGCGTTTCTTTGAGGTCCCTAGAACGCCATACTAAAAGTCCCGAATTATCCTGATAGGGGAAAGACATCTAATTTGCATAAATCCGAAATGTCCGCCATATGGCTTATTATGCCCATATCTTTGCACATGGAAACCACATAAATAAATTATGGTGTCTATACCTATGTTTCTGAGGTCATGGAATGCAAATATGATATAATTATAAACTTTTAAAAATTCTGGCATACATAATTTGCATATAAATGGATTCAAAATGGCCGCCAGTAGCCCATTGAAGCCTAGTATGTTTTAACATAATAATCATGTATAAGTACATTTTTATGTCTAAGATGATTTTTGGAGGTAGAAGAGAACGGATTGTATTATAATGACAATTTTCCAGTCGTTATATACCGACATATACACCTAATTTGCATAAACATGCATATCAATTAAATATTCAAAATGGCCGACGTCTAACCTATTTATGACCATATCTCGGGACATGAAACCTGTGGAAAGCAAATTCTGGTGTCTATTGTTAGGTCAAGGAATACAGTTATGATATCAGTAGTAACTTTTCAGCATTCTGATATACATAATTTGCATAAATTTGCGTATAAATTCATGCAAAATAGCCGCCATATGGCTCCCATATGGCCATATCTCCGTACAGTATATTACATATGACATGTCCTCTGTCACACCAATTATCCTCATATCACCTCTAACAACATCCATAAAATTCCCTTTTTAGGCACCCTCCCTCTGCACCATTTCCAAACATATTTTCCCTTGTACGCGGCATCTTCCTGATATTGCCCAAACCACCACACTCTTAATTCCCTCTCTCATTTTATCCCGAAACCTTCCAACGTTTGGTGTCCTTCTCACATAGTTAATTCTAATTTTGTCTGTTCTTGTTAATCCCTGAAAAAAAAATCGCAACATGTTCAACCCTAAGACATTTAACTCTTCTTCCTGCCTTTTGTTAGCTCAAGCCAGTAAATCATAGCTGGTCTATATCATCCCCTTTGTTATGGAAGATACCCTGTCACTCTCCCCCACTCCATGATTCTCTTCTTCTTTCCCCGTTTGCAGTCCCCATTCCTTTAAAGTGTTGAGCCCAAGTATTTAAAGTCCTCTACATTTGCTACCGCTACACCTTGATGTTTCACTATACCTGCAGCTGCCACCTCATTTACACACATGCACTTTGTTTTGTCCAGCTGTAACTTTCACTCACCCCCCCCCCCCACCTCCTTCTCTCTCTCTCCGGAACATACTTCAAGCTCTCTAAGTTGCCCCAACCTGCTCCCTGCTCTCATAGCATATCACAATGTCATTTTGTGAACATCATGGTCTGCGGTGACTCCATTCTCACCTCATTTGTCAGCCTGCCCATCACTATTGCAAACAAGCAAGGACTAATTTAAACGCTGAACCTGGGTTGCAATCCAACTCTCATTTTTGAACCATTCAATGAACACCTACTGCACACGTCGTGACTGTCTCACATGCTTCATACATATCCTGCACTGTCACCAAATACTACCCCCGACTCTCTCCAACAATATCATAATTCCTCTCTTGGCACCCTATCATGCCCTTTTCGAGATCCACAAGCACACATTGTAGCTCTATTTCTCCATGAACATCCTCAATGCAAATATTGAATCCCCAGTGATTCTACCTGGCATGAAACCTCCTCACAAATTTGTCACTTCTTTGTCACACTATCTCAAAACTGAATATTTATCTATGAGGCCCTACTGAACGATTGGACGTCTCTGAACAATGACAGGGTAGTGATTTTGTTTGTTTAAAAACGCAGACGGTATTGTTAGTTTCTACATATTCATCGCACCGGGTAATTATTATGAATTGCTGAATTTTTGTTAAATTTCTTTCTAGTCCTCCTTGTGTACATGATATCTCAAGAACAACATTGTCAATAACCTTGTAACTTGGCACAGTTATATCTCAAACCAAGATCTCTACATTGACATATTATTATCACAGTTACTGATGCATGACGTCATCGATGACGTCATTTATGAAAATCGGTTTTGACTAATATTTCAGGACTAAAGTCGAGTTAGAAACTAAATCTGGCAAACGTAAAGGTCATAGGTTGATTGCTGGACCTAATCTCGTGTGCGCGTACATCAAAATTCTAAAATGTTCCAAATGACTTTTTTTTTTTAACATCACTATTACATTTCAGGTTATTCGGAGCATTTTGGTGCACGCATACGCACGCATTCTTTCACACACACCCATCCTGAGCAGAAAAATCGCCAATTTTTTGATGGTTTTAGATGTCTGATCGAATTCCCATTCATTAGATTCCTTTCCCGACCACCTGGACCCAAAATAACGCTTACTCGCCGACAAACATAAAAATGCGTGTAGGGTATGATGGCCATTTTTTTAATCACTCATAATTCTCTGGAATTAACGATGACCCCATTTTTTTTTCTTTTTTTTTGGCTTATTCTGGTAGCCAAGGATGTGGAGATTTAATTTCATGCATCACTTTGCATGTAACATTGCTGTGACGTCATCTATGTTGTAATAAAGTAAAATTGAGTTTCATCCATATCTCATGACTGGAATCGAGTACGATAACCAAACCTGGTACACAGTAACTTCGGTCAAAGGTCATCCCTGCTGCTAATCATATGTGCGCGTCATGACAAACATGTACGCTCACCAGGAATTTTAGACGAATGTTTGACAGAAAATTTATGGTGAAAAGGGACAGTTTTGTGTAAGCAATGATACCCTGCATAGATTGTTTGACACATTCACTTTAGATCTTATGATCAGAGCGGATACAGGGATCAACAATTCATGTCACTTTTACTTTACAAATACATGTAGTTACAGGCTTTCAAGTGGACCATGGTGAAAAAGTAGGAGAAAAATAGGAGCTAAATTTAGGAAAAAGTAGGAGAAAAGTAGGATATAAAGAGCTAAAGTAGAAGAAAAGTAGGACTGTGAATACCTGAAATGACTACTCACTACTCCAGCATTTTATATGATCAATAGCATTTTTTTTATTTTCGCAGGGTTTTTACAAAAAAAGTAGGAGAAAGTAGGAGAAAGTAGGAGCTTTGGGGAAAAAAGTAGGATAAGTAGGAGGAGAGTAAAAAAAGTAGAAAAAGTAGGAAAAGTAGGAGCGCTTGAAAGCCTGTAATTAACCAACCAAATGTCACATACAACAGTTCTTTTTCACTGAGAAATGATAGCAAAGAAAAATCATCAGTTACAAATGTATGCATAAATAACAGTTTATTCATTTACAACTGCACATAATTACAGTAGCTTTACATGTTATGATACTTTACTAGAAAATAATATCTCATACTTCACACATGTTTCACACTTAAATATGTGAAGAATAATTATTCAAGACTATGTACATACAAGAAATGTTATTCTGATAAAGCATTTTCAGGATTTGCATGGCTTTAAAATACATTTTATGACCCAACGTACATGCAAATCATCAATACCACCATTGGCAATTTGTCTTGAAGCAAACATTGCATAATGCAACATATTCTCATATTTCTAAAAGTGATATCAATTCGAAAGTATTATTTGATTGATATGTTAAGTAACCCAAACTTCCCGAAGTACATAACTGTTGGGTTTTTTTTTTTCGATCAAACACAGTTCTGCTTTAACATTTTACAAACATCACCAGTGATGCCAACCAGTACAGAATTTTCCAGGGCAGTTCTGGTCTTATTAGAGTTACTAGGTGGTGCATTCAACAACAAAAAATGTAGATTATAATAAGAATAGAACATGAATGACCAAAATAAATGAAACTACCGAACCAAATGCCTTGGTTACTGAAGTGATTTGAATGCAATGCCCCAATTGTAATGGGAATGCCATGTTTACATTCACTGGTGAGTGACCTAACAAAAGGTTTGTTTTATTCATGCTTTTCCTCATAAGAAAACTTTTGGTTCAGCTGTTTCAAATATTGTTCTCATTCGCACTCTAATCTCATTTTTTTTATCATGTAACCTTTATATTGTTTACCGTACCGCCTAATAACTGTAATAAGACCAGACCTCCTGGAGAAATCCATAATGGTTGGCATCTCTGCATCACTATCAGTTAAAGGGGTACATATTATTGATCTATGCATTAAATACGAGTTAACTCCAGATTCCTGGTTAGTCTAATAAATAAGTTTTACTATTATGGCCATATGTTTTGGTGAGTAGCTAATTTGACACACATTTCAAATTTCTGCCTAGGGAACAAATTCTACATAAAAACAATTTATCTTGTTCTCTTATTCAAAGTCGAACTCCATGTTGACATGATGTATACATAATTCTTTTACACAATTTGCATATATGCAAATTCTTGAATCAAGATTACATGCCAAACACAGAAATCATGATAACCCTCACAGGGCAGACCGGATATACAACACCCTTTACCCTTCACCCCCCCCCCCCACCCCACCCACTTTCCCCCAAGGGTTAAAGGTGTTCGTTTAAAGTTTGAAATGATCAACAATCCAACAAAAAGATGTGAACAGTCCAACAGAAAAAGTCAAATTTGACATTCATTTAAACAGAAGTTTAACTAGAAATATCACTGAAGGTGATTAACCCTTTGCGTGGTAATGTTGCACCTGTGCACAATCGTACAATTAAATTAATCAATAATAATTTTTCCTCTCCTTCACCTTTTTACAGGAGTCACTGAAAAATATAGGTGGTGGTTTATGTAACTTCAACACAAATATTACCATTTTTTTATACCACAATATAAGGAAATCAAAATTCAAAGAAAATATAAAAAGAGCAATTGTCATTATTATCTCTTCAAAATAAATGCAGCGTGTACAGAGTTAATACCCCCATCCCATCAAGGATGGCTTTATGTGCCATTACCATGACAATGCAGTTTCCAACATATTCAAATGTGTTTTGCACATCTTCACCTCACGACAAATGTGTGTGCCAAAGTTCATGAGCATTGCCCAGAATATGAGGAAGTAGTTCAATCCACAACAATTTTCCCTGATTTATTGCAATATGCTATAAACATGGCAATGCAGTTTCCGACACATTCAACAACCCATGATGAATGAAGAACTACGGTCGACAGACAAAAAGCGATCACAATACCTCACCTTGGCTGAAATGAGCTAAAAAGGTGAAAAACCATATTTTCCTCCAAACCCCAAGGCCAGTATTCTAATAAAAATTAAACTAAGCCTGGGTTTAAATCGAACGTGGGATTAATTAAACCCAGACTTGGTCTAAGTTTAAATTGCTATTCTCATAAGGTGGGTTTAGTACTTAGACCCAAGTTAAAACTGAGCAAAACTAGATTATCTAACTCTCTAACGTTAAGTTAGATCTTAGAACAGTCAAAGAAATGCATATTTTTCTTCTTGGACAGCCTGAATCGGTTTGGAAACTTGTTTTCTGAGTATAAATCAAGCGGATCCTGCTTGTCTGCTTAAGTACCAAGCTTTTCAAGGGTGTCAATTTACTTTATTTCAATTTTTCAATGTAATTATCGTACCTCTTGAGCATCGAGATGTGAGTTATACCACCACTAAACCACCGCTAAACCTACCTCCAGCTTAGTCTAAAGTTAAACCCACTTGCCGTACTAACTTAGTACAGCAAGTGGGATTAATGGTTTATGAGAATTCAAAATGAAAGTTAAACCTACTTGCTGTACTAAGATAAACCCGAGGTGGGTTTAAGCATGGTTTAGCCATGTTTTAGTGATTACGAGAATACGGGCCTAAGAAAACAACTGTAACATTAGCACTGTCCAATCAGAGATGTCACCCATCCCCCCCCCCCCTCCTCCCGGCCAGCAAACTGCTCAACCACAAAAAAAAAAAACATTCAGTGGTTTGTTATGGTCAGAGATGCCACACGAAGCATCCCAAATTTCCTGAATATACGTGCAAGAGAACGGAAAGAACAAGCCAAAGGAATAAACAAAGTACATTTAAGCTAATTAAGATAATTGCTTCACGGACAAACCCCCAAAAATTAAGTGAAATAATTCATAAAACTTTTAAAAAAGGTATGCCAATGAATAAGAAAATTATGAGTCTACAAAAATATCTACAAACTTACCAGTTTCAGATGTTTATTTAATTAATGTTATCTTTCTTGGAGATAAATCAATTTGTAACGAGTGACTGAAAGAAACGAGGTTTGTTTTCATCTTGCCAATTGGAAAATACACTTGTGCCATTGCTAGTACAAAATCTACAGATAGATGCTCATTTGGCAAATTTGGCGAAATCTGAAATTAGTTACATTTTTACACACTCTAGAAATTTTCTTCCATTGATAATTCTGGTTTCAAAGCTTAACAGAATTGTTAGTCCAAACTTTCGTGTTATTTCAAAATAACCAACCAAAACATGAAATTTCCCTTTTAACACATTACAGGCAGTGTATAGTTTTAGCAGGGTGTTATACAGTGTGTATCAAAAAAAGTAGACACTTAGAAAAAAATTTATTACACAAAACTTTCAAGATCTTGAGATTATTTTTTAATACATGTATGAATATTTTACCTTGGATCTAAGCTATCTGATGACACTGTTGGTATTGAAAGTATTTCAAGCATCATTGCTTCATTTTCATCTTTCTTGTTACAGAATTGATATTAGCTCCTCTCTGAGCATGCTGAGGATCAGGGATGTCACCAGCCAAAATTTAGTGCCTGCTAAATTTGACAATAATTTGAATCAAAATACTGAATCAAGTTGCAATAGTGGCATTTTATAGCTGTTTTGAAGAATAGAGAGGTTGATTAGGCATTCCAGTGCCAGTCGGCAAGGCCTAAAATTCCCTTGAGTGCCGGCTAACTTGCCCGAGTGCCGGTTACTCCCGACCGGTGCCGACCGGCGTTTTCAGATTCAGATTCAGATTCAGATTTATTTTATTTCCATTATTCATTAAAAACAATAACATAACATATATACAATTTGATATTTAAAAGCAAGAAAAAATGAAAAAATGAAAATGGGAAACTAAAATTAAAGCCCCTTAGTTCCCTTTACAAAGATAATAACGACAAAAGATAAGTACAAAAACAGTATAACATCAACAAATAGACATACATAATACATATAAACTTACATACATTATAAACTAATACACATACAAACAAACAAACAAACTTAGAGGCGTAGCGACATCCCTGCCGAGGATTCAATACTTGTGCACATCAGTTGAAATCTTCTGCAGCATTGGTCTGCAGTTCTGCACGGCATTAACCATTGACTATTAGAACACACTTCTGTGCGCAAAGGCATTTTTGGCTGATTGGACAAAAGTGGGCTGTGCTCACTCATGCATGAAATACTTTCAATACCAACAGTGTCATCAGGTAGCTTGGGTCCAAGGCAAAATATTCATATAAAAAAAAATAATCTCAAAATCATGAAAGATTTTTTAAATAATTTTTCTTCTAGGTGTCTACTTTTTTTTGATACACACTGTATAAAAACTCCCTGGTTTTAGTTATTGAAACTTTCTCCTTTTGTGCTTTTGAGACAGTTGTACATCATCGAATAATGCCCTCAAAGTACACGCTCTGAAACACTTAATTTATTATTATTATTTTTTTATTGTGGACAAATTGATTATACATAAAAATGGTCGGGGCCCCTTACTTTTTTTCCACAGGAAATGTACATGCTCTTTCCAAATCACAATATGTTATAACAAACAAATATCAGTAGTGTAGACATAAAATGTTTGCATGGTCAAGTTGTAATTTGATCACTGATTTTTCAGTACAACTGTCTACGTTGAAAACTCCATGTCTTGTCAGAATGGTCTAGCCATCATCAGAAGAATGAGGAAGAGTACAAGCATTTCTCCACTGGCTTTGAATACAAAATTTCATAAATTTATGACATTTTGGCCTTTCAACAAAAGCAATTGAACCTAGCAAAACATCGGTCAGTGTATGTGTGAGCTCAATCAGCACTTAGTAGTCAGGTTCCTTATGTATTTTCGTTCAATTTTCGTGGAGATTTGCAACTAACGGCATTTTCTGAAAGAGTTGACCTTACTCAACACCAAAACCAATGTTGCCATTTGCGACAATTAATTTTAGGA
>JZLH01S0626520.1:88033-104097 GCA_001188425.1 Eucidaris tribuloides | reverse complement strand
AAAAAAATTTAATTTCAAAGAGATATATAAAAAAAAAATATACAGAAATGTTGTTTGCTTACCATAAAGTCATGCTTAACATGTATATTTTTTTTTAGCAATTTTTGGAATTGTGAGATTTGCCTTCTGGCATTATAATTTGAGAGTTTACTATAAGTAACCGATTTTTGTTTTTGTGTGAATTTTTTTTTAAATTAATGGCATGGGAGAAAATAACTAGAAGCATGGACCTTTTAATATTTTTTTTTATCCTAGTAACTTAAAAAAAGGGCGCATGAATTGATCTGAATGCAAATTTCAGCTAGTCCATTATAAATTAAAGAGTGAATCAGTTGAACATAGTTTCCGTACAACTTAGTCAGCTTGCTAGTGATCGACTATATGCTTTAAAAAGATTTGCTTTTTCCCTGATACCGCTAGCTGGCCTGCCAGAGGTGCCAAGTTGGCAAAAGGCACCAGGTAACGTTGTTCAGGTGAATGCCTCCAAATTTGGGCTCATTACCAACACGGACCCCTTTTCGGGTTTGAATGTAACCTTCAAAAGGAGAGGGCGCTATTTACCTTCAACACATTTTTTGGCGCAGACATGCTGGCCAGCAACGTCTCAAAATATTGTAACAAGTGAAAAGGCGCTCGCTTTTGACGAGTCATGAAATACTGCTGTGACACCATGTTTACGTCGACATCAACGAGCAAAGTCTATAGCTTTCAATGCTGTTTCGTTCTATTCAAATTGCTTAGTTTTGATACTCGAGATATCTTCTAAACAGCAACAAGGGTGAACTCACGAATTGTGTCACTTTTTACTTCATTCGACTGTAGTACAAAGGGCAACATTAATGGATTTTACCTTTTTGAGCGTTAACTGAAGCATATCGGCCAGGATTAAAACAAAGCAACACTGAACAGAACAAACGGCATTTGAGAGTTAAAGACTATACCTTGATGGTGATGTAAGCACATTACGTCACACAAAACATGTTTTCTACATCACCAAAGAGGGCACTTTTGACTTGCACAATTATTTTTAGACACACTGTATCAATCTAATTCATCCAACGCAGCATACCCTCCCTTAATACCCCCACCCATACTCGAATTGTTTCTGGATCAGCCCGTAATGCCACGGATAACCATATAAGTTGTTTATTCGACGGCCATGACATAAATGTAGATATTACTATTACCCACATCCACCAACCTACATGTATTAGGTCATCGTCAACATACTTTTCTGGTACCATTTTGTTACCTTTGTTTTGTGTGCAACCCTGGCACCGATCAGGAAAAAACAAAGCCGTGTATATAGTTCCGATCACTGGCTAATTAAAATTATTGTCCAAATGTTCCATTCAAAAATCAATCTTCAATGATACTTACATAAGCATGACTAGTTGGAAAATTGCAATCAGATTCGCTTCAGGAACCTCTTTTTTGCCAAGTTATGAAATTTTCGCGCGCTGAGTAAATAATGGGTTCGCCGGGGTTTTCCCTTGACTTCCCAATTCAAAATAAATAAAATTTATCAAGTAGGGGCATAAGATATGTATTATACTTTAGTTATTTTATTGTAACTTTCTACGCGGCAGTTATGCAGAACAGGCACCTAAGAATGGCTATAACAAGCAATAACAGCAAAATCAGTCACTGTATAACTCTTCAAATTAGAATCGCTAATGTGAGAAGGTAATTTTCATACATTTCAGATTTGCCTTTGATAATAATCATACCTCGGCATTCAAATATAGCGCATAACAAACAGATATGTGCGCTTTATATTTAGAACACAACATTACAGAATAACATTTATGTACGTATCCAATAGTAATAAACAAACTTATACTAAATTAACGAAATAATATCATTTTACATACAATAAATGAAGAATTCATACATTCTTTCGGTCTGACTACAGCGCGGTTCTAGAGCGAAAATTTGGGGGGCTACCATGGTGGCTTTGATGGAAACATCGAGCGAAAGCGACCCGAGGCGGGGGAATGGCCATAGACAAGACATCACGCGTGATTCTAGGCATCGGTAAATTAATATTTCAAAGTATTTGTGAAGGTTTATTGGTGGATATTTTGCCAAAAAGAATACAGAAAGTAAGTAAAAACGGTAACGAAGGCAGGGATAGCTTGCGAGGAGCGAAACTCCGAAGGGGGGGAGGGGGAGGTGTGGGCGGGGGGTATACCCCCTCACCAGGGTAGGAACTTTTTGAAAATACGCATAGAAAAGATGGTTTCTAGCATGGTCAATACATATTTTTTGGGCAATGTATATTTCTCAGATTTAGGGATTCGGGATCACACTTGCAAGGGAGCGAAGTGACAAAGCTGGGAGGGTGTGGAGGGTTGGACACCCCCTCCCACGTAAGGAACCTACCGGCATAGAAAGGAACGTGATTCTATATAGGCATGGTAATATACCTATTTTAAAGGTAAATAAATTGCATAAAGATTTACTAGGGATTTTTGTCGCGGCAGGATTAAAAAACAAATGTCACAGGAAGCATGTAAAAAAAACAAAAACGTAATTTGTAATCATACATGCCGAGGGAGCGAAGGCGACCGAGCGGTGAAGGAACTTTTTGAAAATACCATCGAAAGACGTCGATTCTTGCAAGGTAAATCACATATTTAAAAGGGATATTTATGAAGATTATTAGGGATTATTTTAAAAAGATCAGCAGGAAGTATGTGAAAAACCTGTAAATGGGCAGTGATACTTGCGAGGCGAGCGAAATGGACGCGAGCCGGGGGAGGGTGTGGAACTTTTTTGAAAATATACATAGAAATGACGTGATTATCGGCATGGTACATACTCGTATTTTTGACAGGTATATTCTATAAAGATGGATTGTAGTCAGGACATTTAAAAGATGTGTCAGGGATGTGCAAGTCCATTACTTCCTTTCATCTATCAATACAAAACGGTAGTTTAGTACTTAACAATAATGGTGTGTTTGAAAAGTTTGAGATACATAACGTCATGAATTTGTTTCATGAGAAAAACTAACAACGCCATGTTACCAGAAATGTTGTTCTTTCCCGTAGTTCAATTTTGCTCAAACTGCGAATCGCGGTTATGTGATCGTCCGCAAGACCAGCGAGGCGACAACTGATATAAGTTAAATAATACGGCTAACTCGCACGACCTTTTGCTAACGCTGATCGACAATTTTGGAACGGCAAACGTGCACGTTTGACGTCGCGGATTTTTTGAAAATTGCTTCTAAGTAATTTTGAAAAAAGGGAATGAAGTTTAACCGTCCAGATTTTCAGCCAAAAACTCAAAATATATTAGCCCAAGTCTCTATGAGAGGTGTTCATTATATCAAACTCTTCACATTGAATATTGATTTCAGCTGATTTTCATTGATTTCGGTGGTTTCCATTGACGTGCAAATCAATGCACAAATTCTTTTACATACATACTTACATTTTGATGAAAATTCAGTATTTCAAAAAAAAAAAAATGTTCAGGAAGTTATGTGAAAACTGTAATTGGGTATTATTACTTCTTGGGGGCGGGGACAAGGGTGTCGATGGGGAACCCACGGCAAGAAATTTTGTGAATACAATTAGTAAAGACATGTTTTTTCCCAAGGGCACAGTAAATACATATTTTTTAAAAGGTATATTCATGGGTGTCCGCTCCGTGTTTGGATTGTGGGGGGGGGGGGGGGCAAAAGTGAAAAAAAGCTCCAATCAACTTTCGGCGCGCTCCGTGCGCCGATTGTAATACAGTTCAAGTTCAGTTCAGTTAATTATTCAGTTTTCATTAAAAACGAGAACATTATTATTACAGCCATGATATTAAAAGCAAGAAAAATGAAAAATACCGAATTTGACGAGCCAAGCGCCTTAAAATTTGACCAATTTTGTAGATTTGCTGGTATTTTTATCTTAAGTTTAATAGTGCTTGTCAATACTTTTCGTGTATTGCAGCATTAAGAATTTTTCAAGTTGACCTGCCACCCACCCCCCCCCAACCCGCAGGATCCGAGCCTCTGGGTAATATTTATGAAATTATATAGGGATTGTTGTCAGGATTTCAAAGAAACGATGTACCAGTAAGAACACTATGTGAAAAAATGTCATATGGGTAAGTCGAGGGCAGGAAGCGACCTAGCAGGGTAGGAATTTTTTTTTAAAACGGAAACTACGTATTAAAAAGACGTGTTTCCTGGGCATGGAAAGTACAATATTTAAAACATTTATTATTACTTCTTTCTTTCAATATTTCAGTCTTTGCTAGATCCGCTTCAGTTTATATATTGATATTTTCATTGTAAAACATTTTTGTCCCAAAACAATTGTTGGGGATGGATGAGCATTTTTTTTTTTTTTTTTTTTTTTGAGGGGGGGAGGGGGGGGCAAGCCCACCAAGGTACCGGTACCACCACCCCCACCCCCCCTCGCCCCGAAAGGAACCGCGCACTGCCCTGACTATAGTCAAACCGAATAACAATTACTGTTTTGAATTACAAAATCCATACAATATAGCAATCAACTTAACAAGGATTGATAATCACATTTGCTAATGATAACAAAAACAACAACAATAATAATAATAATAAAATAATAATAATAATAATGATAATACGGGCGGCAACCAACGCGAGGTTGGCGACTTCTTGGTATGCTGTTGGCCGGGAATTTGGCTTGCCAAATTTCTTTTTGGCCGCCAAAAGTTTCGCTTTCGCTGTTTATTTGAGCACGGAAAAAAATGGCCTTATCAAGATTTTACCGCTGGCGGCCGCCCTGTTTTGGATAACTGAAACACTCTCTTTGCAAGAAGCGGGCGTGTTTTAAAACCCCGTTACAAAGACTGAAAAATCCACTGTCAACTTGACAACCCCCCTTATTCAGTTTTGGCTTTCCGATTTGCTGTTTGGCCGTATAAATTCAACAGTCGGGCTTGATAACTTTGTTCTTTTTTTTGCTTAATTTTTGGTTTCGCTTCGCTGTTTATGGCCGTAAACGAAAAAGATTTGACCGCGATGAACCGACCAATAAAATCCCGAATTGGCCTGTCATGCCTGCAAGTGCCGCAAGAATAATTAACCGGAAACTATGTAAATGCCCTTATTTAACTAATACTGGTTTAAATTCTAAGGTCCATGACTGGAATAATAATTCTTCACTCTAAAAAAATTAAAAAAGTAAATTGCCTCTCCTTTGCACATAATGTTAGATTATGTAATCACCATCCAGCGTATGCACCAAATTACTGACGTCTGCGAAGTTATTCCTGTATACAAAAACATGACCCACAAAAAAATGAGCAATTACCGTCACGGTCCAATTTCTATTCTTCCTTTTAAAAAAAAAATCATGAAAAATAACGCAATATTATACACATTTATGACTAGAAATGATTTACTCAATCCGAAGCAATATATTTTCGGAAAAAAATACATTCCATCGATATAGCAGTAGTTGAATTTATAAGAAAAGAAGAAGAAGAAGAAGAAGAAGAAGAAGAAGAAGAAGAAGAAGAAGAAGAAGAAGAAGAAGAAGAAGGATAATGATAGTAATAATTCTAAAGTTAATAATTATTATTATTGTAATTATTATTCTAAACAATAACGCAACAATAATAATCATATTAGTAGCAATGGTAGTAGTATTAGTATTAGTAGTAGTAGTACGTAGTAGTAGTAGTAGCAGTAGTAGTAGTAGTAGTAGGTGTTCGGTTGGTAATTATTGCTGTTGTTATTATTGTTATTGTTGTTGCGTACTATGCACATTTCGGGCTTTGAATATAAAAATTAAATCAATGAGAAGATTTGGTTGACTAAAGTTATATTCATTTCTACATAGTTTTTTTTTTTTATTTACAGGGCGTTTTGAAATTTGTGACATTGCCTACTGACATAGGTTACAGATTGAATCTTGCTTACATACAGTTACAGATTTTCGTTTATATCTTTATCAAGCAACTTATAGTCACAGACCAGGAATTAAGAACAACAGCTGCAGATAATAACTTTATCGGATGCCTTTTGATATTTCAAATTGGGAAACAAAAGTACCCTTTATTAACTCAAGCATAAAAATTATACATAACTTAAAAACCGCTGGTTCATTAGTCAAATCTGGTTGCAATTTCCAACTAGTCAGATCTAGACATTGAAGATGATTTGAAGAGGTATCTGAACAAAATTAAGAATTTTGGCTTGCAAATGATGGACTTACACAACTTTTTTTAGGGGCGAAAAAGAAATTCAAGCGGGTAAGAATATTTCGCCAAGTTATACCTGCATAAACAGGTATTTATATGAATGTCGATTTTTTTTAATTATTATCATTAAACTTTTCTGCATTCTCTAACCAAACATGGGTTCGGAAGTAATGTATTAATATCTCTAACCTGATTGTTTGACTTAAATTTGGAATAATTCTGTCACCCAAATCACACTGACACACATGTATAAGGGTTTTCATTTCACAGTCTCTATGTATAGATCGAATACCATACGGACCTATACAAGGTCAGTAAACTTTTCAAACCAAACTATTTGGCTTGGAATCCAGGAATTTCAGGAGTATAGTATTTTTCTTTTATCTAACCGTTTTATTTCTCCCCCGCTATTGCAACAAGCGGTCTTAATTCTATTTTAAGAGGGATGTTTTATCTGTCTGGTATAATGTGCTTGATATCGGAATAGAGTAGACACCTTTTTCGTTAGAATGATGTAAGATCAAAACAAGTTCCCAAGTTAAGTAGATTATGCGACATGACATTTCCCTAAGCTGTAAAACATCGTTCGCTTTTGTTAAATGTGCATGCTTTACAGATTTATTTCTTAGTGTTACGTTGATAGAACACAATGCTTTTATTGTCCCTTTATATTTAGTTTGCCACTTAGACTATAGTGTAAAGACCACTGTTGCAATATCTTATGTCAATATAGTCAGCAACGGCAAGTAGTGTTGGGAGAGAACAGACAGGAGGTTTTACTGAATGGTGATGTTTTGTGTCATTATTCTGATCACTGGATAAACGCGTAAGTTTTGCAGTATTTTTGAATTGGATTTTCCAGTTGCTATCAAATTTGTAATAACCTGGTTTATCATATCAGTCAAACTCACACACACACACACACACACACACACACACACACACACACACACACACACACCACACGTACACAACACGCAGACAGACACACACACAACCATTCGCAACCAGATACACCACCAGACACAGCAAACACATACAAACCCACACACACACACCACCACACACAAGCGACACAGCACACACACATTCACACCGCACTTGGGCCGGCTAAGTTCTGTCTCGTTCTGCAGTGTAAATAACGGGATTCTATGAGTGGATGATCAAAATGGTCGACAAAATGTTCTGGCATACGCACCAATTGCATACGTACGGACCCGAACATGTACGTACACAAAAGACGTACGTATCAGTCCCGCGTACCTACAGAAGTACTCAAATCGGGCGCTCTGATGGTGAAATTGAGCGTACGTACGCTCGATATTGAGCGTACTTACGCTCGAGCGTAGCGTACGCTACAGATGAACGTTTTTGTCCAGGAGGGGCGTTCCATAGACTCGTCGCGCTCAGTGCAGAAAGGCCTTAGACGCGCTTGATTAAAAAACCCGTCAGTGCAGAAAGGCCCTTATGGGACAACGCGCCGTCTGTGCAGAAAGGCCCTTATCAGGAAACATGTGTGCGTGTACACTAACCGGCATTCTAACTGCGGTCATTGCGCGTGTTCCGTTAGCGCCTGTGCGCAATGACGCACACGTTCCATCAGGGCCGCGGTAAGGGGCCTTTCTGCACTGAACGGGTTTTTAATTTAAGCGCGTCTAAGGGCCCCTTTCTGCACTGATCGCGACGAGTTGTGTGCCAGGTTTTCCATGGATCAGGGACGGCCTACAGAGTTCGACACTACTTCCAGCTTAGACGAGGGCAATGAATCTCTGACTGTGAAGAGGGGCTGTAGAGACATGACGGCGACAGAAGTTTTATGTCCAGACGTGATGCGTTGGTGTTTTCCACTGTCTTTTAAATACTGCTGGGCACGGGCGTGTCAGTCATGGTCTGAATGGTCTACCTGACACCATCTTTGTACGGATGTACTTTCTTGACTTAGCTTCATTATGAAAGTATGATGATCTCGATTGTCTACTCTCATTATCATAACACTTGAGTGTTTGAGAGTCGGTACTTGTTTTTAACGGGGAAACAGCACAGTGTTATGAGAGAGTACGCAGTGAGATCAATCGGTATAATGTTACTGCTAAGTCGTGACAACTTTGCACGATATTCCGAAGCAGGGGCGGCGGAACCGGGGGGGGGGGCAGGGGGGCACTTGCCCCCAAAAACTTCCGATAGGAAAAAAAAATCCCTTTTTCAAAATGAAATATGCCCGGTTTGAAGGCACATTTTTTTAATCTACGCATTTTCGTTAATGAAGGTGATTCACTTTTGTGATATATTATATATTATGGTGAATTTTCTTCTAATGTCCTCATGGGGCTACCCCTCCCCTATTTCACTTAAAGACAAATAATTACCCTTTTTTTAGAAGTTAAATGTGCCTTCTTTTGGTTTGTAGGCCCCTGCCCATTCTGAATGAAGTTAAATCTGTTTTGAAACATAGGCACTGTCGTCACTGAAGGTGATTTTCTTTTATTTGTGTTATTCGTTTTATATTCAATGTATTTTGCCCCTGTCGGGATACGTCGTAAAGACAATACTTTGTTCCACGAAGAGGCACATTATCTTAAAAGGGGCATTTGGCCAGTCACCTTAGTGCCCTAGGGGGTGGCGTTAAAAAGTATCTTTCGTCAGAGAACTATCCCACGGTTGCCTTTCTTCTCTTCAACAAAGAAATCATTAAGGAGAAGAATGCCCCCTTTTCTGTAACGGAACTTTGCGTATTCTAAAATGTGCATCATGACTGTATAAGCAATGAAGTATATTTAGATGCACTATCTTGCAGATGGGGTATTTCAGAGTTGTAATTAGCCCCAGAATAGACCACAAAGCGAATTTTACAACCTATCATTTCCAAATTTTCCCAAACCGCTTGCTCGCTACTCTCGCTCGCGGAATATGTATATATATTTATTTCATGTTTTGATAATAAATCCCCTTCAAAAAAGTTTTGCTACAATAAAAAATAGAGTTGTAATTAGCGCCAGAATATATCACAAGGCGAATTTTAAATCTTAAAATTTCAAATTTTCCCAAACCGCTGGCTCGCTACGCTCGCACGCGGAGTAGATCAGGTTATCGTAATCAGCAATGCCCTTCACAAATGTTTCGCTCATGTTACATTACCTATATTACCTACTTCAATCAAAAATGTAATCTGATTGTGAAAATATGTGAGTGCGCCCAATGTCTCTTTTGGCTCCCCCCCCCCACGAAAATACCTTCTGCTGCCCCTGTGCGAAAGAATCACCGTTGGCGAGTAAAGCTTTGCAGGGTCATCCGGAGGTGTCGACAGGTCGACAGGAACAACGACAGGATCATCAGAATGCCGAGGATGGAGTCGTCAAGGTCGAAACTAGCTGGTAGACAGATCAACCTATCGTCAGAAGGATGATCGTTTCTGGAAGTCTTCTTTTCTTGAGATGATTTTTTTTTTTGGGGGGGGACTGTTGGAACAATGGAACATTTCTTCAAAAGTATCTACAAGAGAAATTATTATGTTAATTTCAACGTCTTCGAAGTTTTATTTTTTTTCTTCAAGTTTCGCGAAGTTGCTACGATTGTGAAATGCGCTTGTATATCTAATTAATTTGAATGGCAATTAGATTTCATTGGGCAACATGATTTTTTTTAAAGTGATGACACGTTTATTTCGTGATAAATTCGGATTTGTTTTCGTAAAGTTTGATAAACTACTAACAGAATCTGACATTTTACAACATGTAATGTTCGTTAAAATTGATTGCTAAATGTGTGTGTACTTGATATTAAGTTAAATTGTTTGACGCGACGTCAAATTTTAAGGAGGGGGCAGTGTAACAAGAGGTTAGCGCCCCGTGCACGTGGTTTTTCCTTAAATTGGGGGAACGCTATTGGCGCGTATAATTGTTTTCGCCCCGCGTGCAGGTGTTGATAATTAAACCGGGGAGTTGCTGTTTACTTCTGGTGACGGGGGGTAAGTCACCGCAGTTCTTGTACATATCTGTCTTTATGTTTGATTAATTGTTGTAACTTATAATAGATACGACATAAACCTGTTCATACAAATCGTCGCCTTTACGACGAACCGTCCTCTCTGCGCGGATGGTGCGAAAAGTTAGTTTTGCAGAAAACACGTTTGAAGTAGACGGCTTTTTGAACCTGATATTTCCAACTCTTAAAACGGGAAAATTTTCAAATGAATGGTATTTTATGAGAGCATAACATTTAAATTTTCATGCCATATAGTTTTTATTTGTCTCAACCCGGTGAATTGGCCACAATTGAATTGTAAACAGAGAGGAATGTTCGTGGTAAAGAACAATGCGCGATCACGTTGAAGTAGTTTACCACGAACTGTCCGCTCTCTGATGCGCGTAACCCGCTATGTACAAAACACATGGAAGCTGAAGAGATCTTTGTTTGAAACTGCGGTTTATGGACGTTGCTGTTTGAATCCGAGTTTTAAAAGTTGTTTCTGAAATAAAAAAAATACAATTTCAATCAGAGTATTTTACAGCATATTAGTTTTCTATCAGGTTCAATTTTTTGCAGCGAATAATTTTGTTTCTATTGGCTTGCAAAGCAGAGAGGACGGTTCGTGGTAAAGAAAAAGTACGCAATCACGCTGATATCTTTACCACGAACCGTTCGCTCTGCCGTGTGTGCACTATCTATGTACAAAACAAATGGACGGTGAAGAGATCTACTGTGAAAATGCTTATTATGTTGCTGTTTCAATACGAGTTTTCAAATTGAATTCTGAATTGAATACCAATATTCAATTCGCTCAGAGTATTCAGTGGGATATATATTTCATCCTGTCTAGATTTTTTTATTATGCTGGAAATAATTTTGTTTTTATTGGCTTGGACAAAGGACGGTAATTTTTATATGCTCGATCACGCTATTTTTACCACAAACCGTCCACTGTCGCATATTTAGCATTGACAGTTAAAGCCTGATTATGATGTTTAACTGAGGTGTTGCAATTGTTTGGGGACGTAATAAACATTATCCAATCTGTTCAGAGTGTTGTAAATGCTGATTTTGAACACTCGTTTCTTTTTTTTTTCATTGACTTGCAAGCTAAGAGGTCACCCGGGAGATGGCGGTTACATTGAAAGATGTCATGTTTGGCCGATTGTTCACTGACTAAAATGAAGAGGACATGGCAGTATTGCGTTGTTTGGATTTATTCATTAAATTGGTAAAATTAGCGAATGTAACTGAGCAGGAATGACAAATAGGCCTACGTTTATTACTTACTTTCTTTCTCTTTTTGGCTTGAAAACTCTAAAATCAATAAGAACCTATATGATTTTTTTTATCTATACAAAGTTTTTTTTTCGTGAATGGGAATCTCGTTCAACGCAAGTCTATTTTTGTTGCAAATGATAATAGATTTTACAAATCCAGACGGATGAAGGAAGAACAGCGACCTCTAATACAATCTTTCTTTTCTTGAAATACGTGTGATTATCCTTATGATATACGTTTTAAATTTTCCCTTCTCAAGTCCAGTTCATCATGTGAGTTACTTACCTTCTTGTAATCATAGCCCTCAGAAACCTTCACTTTTAACACTTTGGGTGCTGGGCTAAAAATCCAGGTGTGTTAACCAGGGACTGGATTGTTTTGGACCAATGTGTATAACCTTTCCAAATTGTACGATTTCTGTAAAATCGCAAATGCTATCAGACAATCATTTTAACTATTTATTTGCGTTCATTGTGTGTAATTCATTTACATAAAATGTCATTGTAGCAATTCAGTGACACTTTGTCATTCTGACTTAATAAGATTGGATCCGATTGTCTTCTCCGCGAAACAGTTCGCCGATAGTTACTGATGTGAAGTCAACCCGTGGCGAACAGCGTTCGCCCGATAGCACTCAAAGTGTTAACTCTTGTGAAAATCTTCTTTATTCCAATCGATAACTATAATTCATTTTCGACTATCTCCCAACTCTTACGCGGTAAATCAATCATGTTTTTTCCAGTACTTTATAAGAAGTAAGTAAAGTTGGAATTTGTCCTGTTTTCTTGAAATTACCATGACGATACAGGTTATTTTGACTACGTTATCACAATTTTTGATAAGGTATAAACGGAATTTTGTCAATAATACCTATTATTATAAGAGTTAACACAATATGTATTCCGAATTTATGGGTAACAGCGTAATTGGAAATTTGTTCAGGGGTCAATTCATATTTTTGTTAGACACTAATAATAAGATTAAACATCATACTTGTCAAAACAATCATAATTTGTGATTTGGTTTTATTTTTCTATTTATTTACATATTTCATTTCAAAATACACTTTGTGTATGGACAGAAAGAGATACTAATTCTAATGCGAGTCAAGTAAATTTAGTTTCGGAGTACAATGAAAAATATCCAGTTCAGTGAAATACTTAATGAGACTTTTTTTTTTGCATTTTATAAAGGTAAAATAAACTTACAAACTTAAAATCGCAATAAATTTGATATTAACTGAAGAAGATTTTATTAATCTTGTGTTCTCGTTCCAGACACCGCGAAATGAAATAAAAACCACATGTCGTCACTGATAATGACAAATTGTCGCTCAGAAATCATCGGTCACCAGAAAAAAGCTATGCACTATACATATGGTAATTATCTCGGGGGCACCTCAAGTTTTTTTTAATGATTTTTGCTATCTCCAAAGGTTGATGGTTTAGGACAAAACAATTCACAATGCAGTTATAGCTCATAAATCTATATCACCCAAAAGAAATGAGGATTTAAACATTTTTCACCAGGTTGCTTGTTGCAGGTGAATTGGAAGCCTTAATAAGACGGGAGTGGGATTCTACTGAGCATGTAATGCATTTATCTGTCATTGAGCAATAAAAGGTTGAATAGATACTGCTCCTAATAATAAAACACACAAAAAAGTCACAACTTCTTAAATTCTTTGGTAGACTGCAATGCTTGTTTCGGAAAAGCGGGGATTGTGAGAAAGAAAAAAACGAATAGAAGAAAGTGAAATTTTATATATCATGGTTCATGTCTTAACCTATCGGGTATAATTAAACAAGTTAGGAAATATATTTGAAAGAATCTACATTTTAAAATGAATTTACTCTTTTAATAAAGAGATTAAATCTAAAGTAGATATAAGCCAACCTGCATTATATGGATCTTATGAAAATGCTGGTATTTAAGTCGTAACACTTTTATCAGTAACACAAGTCACAGCAATATTTAAATTGGTCTTATAATCTCTAGATGAAAAAAAAGGAGTAAAATCAATGTTATGTTACTGTGTTAAGACTTAAATACCATAAGTTTCATAGGTCTATCTATATAATATAAGTCAAGATATATCTTTCACATAGACTTTTAAAAACTGCAACTTGTAATGTTGCCTAGGCCTAATGGTAGGCTAAACAAGTTAGCCTATAACTACGTAGACCATATAGTTTTGTCTACGTCAAGCTTATCTAGGGCCTGACATAAGGCATAGGGCTACGCTAGCGAAACTTGACTTCACAGAGTCGAAGATAGGGGTGCATATGGTCTCATAGTAGACGATTAAATTAAAATAGACTAACTTGTTAGCCTGCCATTAGGCCTAAAAGGGTTTTTGGGTCATATAAAATCTAGATCTACGAATTATAAAACTAATTGAAAATCGAAACATTATTTTGTTTTAGACAAACTAAGTATAATTTACTTAAGGTTTAAATCTGTCACTAGTAATACTGTCTAGTTACAGTGTTAACTCTAGCGTTGAACTTTGGAGCATGGTGGCAGTGTTCTGCTTTCTTTGTTTATTTCCATATTACAAGAAAATGTAAAGAGCTGTAAAGATAATGACGGGAATTAAAGAAGAAGTACAATCTTTTTGTGTGAGATTATCGCTAATTTTGTCAAAATGTTCATTCATTAAATTTAATATAACTTAATTTAATTTAATTTCATTTTTTTTTAATTTCCAAACATATAAACCATCCAGTATAACACAATGACAAGGTTAAGCGTGATATAATTTCAATTGTCAAAACAATACCAAAGTAATGCACAGAAGTTGCAATAATTAACATAAACATAAATTCGTATTGTTAAAATATAATAAATATTTGTTTTTCATCTTTTACATATACTTATCAATTCTTATAATAAAAGATAACAAATATAGCGTGAATTTTTATAAACGAATACAAATCAATAACAGAAAACGAAGCCTATCGTTTATGGGAAAATAGGTGGAAAATGGAAATACAGGACCCGTCAGGTAGCACAGACGTGTTTGTAACATTGAAAGGCCCTGTAATAAAATACGCACATATAACACACAGATACACTCAAGAACACGCAAATAACACACATAAAAACAGACACACAGAGACATAAACACACAGACAATGCACACATACATACAGAGACATACACAGACACACAGAGGCAGACAGACGCACATACACGTAGAAACAAGACACATGCATACTGTTACGTTCTCCACTCAGAACTCTCACACTAAGTCGTTATACTCTCAGCCAGTCCAGTCAGTACACATTCCCCCAACCACAATGAAGGATGACACAGGTGTGTGGCATAATAATGATGCAGTTCAAATGACGACAGTTTAATCTCCAAACAGTAGCATGGCACTAATACAGTGCACTTGTATCCTCAGATGAACGTATCACGGCAACACCCCCAACCCAATATCAAGCGTCAGTATAACTGACTGCTGGTCAGTTATAAACATCTTCTATTTATACTAGACGCGTGCCAGTAATTACACTCGCTAGCCGGACCCCCAACTGTCCAAGGACGCTTATCCCAAAACATAACATTATCCTGCCAACGTGGTCATATCAGTTACCTTCTGGGGGATGCATGCAGCCTTGACCAGGGTCACTGCAAACTTCCTCCAGCGAAGGCCACACTAGACCGGCTGTAGTAAATCACCACGTGTCCTTCGAGCTGTCAAGGGGTAGGGCTATTATGTAATCACACTGAGACGCTCTACAGTGGCCTTGACAGACTTTGTGCTATTCTCAGCTTTTAAATTTGGCCTTGTACACGTGTTTTGTATACTCGACACATTTTGGACTGAGACGGTCAGTTCGTCCTTGAAGACATTTTCCTGCTGTCTAAACAATTTTACTTGATGCCACATCATCAACCCAACGCTGTCTGTCTGCTATACGAAATAATTATGCTACCTCATCAACTATAGCCTGACCACTGTAAATTAGGAACGCAACACCATCCCCTACCAACAAAGTTACTGCCCTCAGTAACAAACTTGGCAAAACAATGTATTAGGACAGCATTCTAAACACCCGACCAATAGTGTAACACTAATTATTTCTCAACCGATTTCGTAAAAACAAACCCAATTTGAATAGACAGGTTGCTGGTACCCAATACCAATAAATTGAAACTGACTAAATTTACTTCGAACCAATGCAAAGCACAGTTCAGGAAAACAAAACATACATTAACTAATTAACTAACATTGTGATTAAGATTCATAATCATCTTGTTGGATATCACTTAACAAACAGTCATAATCGAACATAAAATTTTAAAATCCTTATAAACCAATAATCTGACAACTTAAATGTTGTTCCGTTCTAGTCATTAAGTAAATCCTGCAATATGTCAGATGAATGGATGTAACCATAATACATCACTCACTTTGTAAAACTCATATCTAAACTGAAACGGAAATGGAAATTTTAATCACTGTAAACAGAGTTCTCAAATCCATAAAACAAATGATACACATAACTTGTTTGAGTTTAAGTTTAAAAAAAAGTTCTCGAGATTCCAGAATAACCCAAGAAAATAATCTAAACCCTAATTAAATCGCCTGATCCGTCGACACATTATACAAACGAAAG
>JZLH01S0626520.1:73799-85438 GCA_001188425.1 Eucidaris tribuloides | reverse complement strand
TACTATATGGCATCGATTCGTCGACGCAGCGTATAACGTCATCGGTCAACTGATCACATGGGATTGGCCCAGATTCCCGTGGCGCTATGAAATGGGTACTCGCCATGGTCGTGTCGTAGAAGTCTTTGATGCTGTCAAGAAGTCTGTCTCCTGGCGTTCTCCATCCCTTCGAGTCATCCAAAGATAGATTCCATTTTCACAATTAGGACTCGCTAAAGGGTAGCCCTTCCGTCTCGCAATATGCCTTCAAAATCTGATCAGGTTTAGAAAGAAGGTCGTACGCGTCGATGACAACTGGATGTGGGTCAAGGTTCTCACGGACATAGGTCCAGAGTTCATGCAGATCTTTGAAGAAGGTGTAAGGCTTCCCAGCAATTGGATCATCTCGTATAATGTCGACTGGAGTTTCCCTTGAAAGAATACCTAATCCTGAAGCATCGTGGCCATGCCTTTGCGATATGAGACGTAGACTTGCGAAGGGTCCCTTATGAGAAATGTGTGCTTGAAGCCACCTGGGATATAGGACCAGTGTTGAATGATTGCTGGACCCATATCTTGACGAAAACATAATCACCACCCGCAGCCTGCAAGTCTCTCTTGATGTTAGTGTAACTGTTTTGGTAATGAAAAAGAAAAGGTATCAGATGCATGGAGGATCAGAATTGTCTGTACACGATAACATTTGAACAGATTGCAATAAGCATGGAAAATACAGCCATTACATCACATTTTAAGGGCCGCATACAAGTGGACTTCGGTACTCAAACAATGACATACTCACATATATCATGTAGCTTTAGTCCTTATTTCATTGTTAGTATTTCCATAGACTAATTTCAAACTTTAAACAAACTTAAGTACGGGATATTAAAGAACCTCCAATCGTTTAAGGTACGTTAACTACCTCACTATAAATACGTTCTTTGCTGTATTCATACTTCATTGTCAGCCGTTTGCAGTTCTCGATATAATAATCATAATCCATATGTTGGGAAGATTTCACAAAGTATTTGATTTGGACATTACAATGCTTTGGGGACGTTCAATGAAATCTATAAATTAAAACGTAAACCTACCAATTGAAACTCAAAATTTAATTTCATCCTATAAATCTTTACATTTATATAGTGATATAAATTGAAACTTATCATTGAAACATCGTTATACTTCCTGTCATCTGCGCCAAGAAGTGCTTGTGGTTTCCTTTCTGTCGTACTTTGACAAGAATTTGAATTAAGTGCTCCCTGTGGACGATATGATAGGAGTCCACAAATATGAGATGTTCATTATTTACAGTTAACATTTACGAAAATCTTTCTGGATATATCTTGCAGCTTTGGAAGAGTTGTTTCTTACGTTCGAGGGTTTCGGGCATAGCGGTCTCCATTTCCCGCGTAATCCAATGGAAGTTCCTCCTGGGTGTCTCTGAAGTAAATCTTCCGGAGTCCGTTGGCGTATGCGTAAGGCTCAAGCCACACAACCATGCCTTCGATGGCGCTCATACATTTCGCTAAGATAGTCGAGGCACTGCGAGGTACACACCACATGATAACGCGTATCTGCTCTTCTTTGTTTCTATCTTCAGACATGGTGATTCTTACGGGGGTGACAGTACTGAACTACATAAATCGACAGCACCAGCCACACTATACTGATTGGATGACAATTAATTTATAGTCCTTGTACAGTTATTCGTTAGTTTTTCGTTCCAGCTAACGAACTGAAAAGTATGTACGATACACTTATCTTACCTTACATTAATTATGGTGTATTATCATGGGGACATGTCAATACCAATCGAATATTACTTCTCCAAAAGAGAGTAGTAAGAATTATGTGTAAAGCTAATTATGCAGCTCATTCATCACCACTTTTTGCAAAACAAAACATTCTGAAAACGGCAGATGTCTTTATCTTAAATGTGGGAAAATTAATGTACAACTATACGTATTCAACCGTACCAATTGATATCAGTAATCAGTTTGTATTGGCATCATCGATGCATTCGCACAACACACGTATTTCTGAAAGAAATTATTATTTTGTTCAACGTAACAGAACATCGTTGAGTAAGAAATCTGTCTTCTCATACGCAATTCAGTTTTAGCTTGATTCCTGAACTTAAAGTTTCTCCTTCTCCCAAGACTTTCACTTGCAAACTGAAAAGAAATTTAATCAATTCTTATTAGCATGTATTGTTGAATATACGTGTACATACCTTAGATTGCATCTCATGTATAAATAGATTTCTATTTGAACTATAGTTGTTATTGTTTTATTATACGTGAACATATGTAAGATTACAGCTCATGTATAAAAACAAATTCTATTTAAGTTATCATTGTTGTTTTTAGATACTTGAAAGTTGTCTAATTATGAGAATGATACCGTTTTATGTTTGTTTTATTGTTTTGTTGATTTTTCTGTAATTGTTATAGTATAGATTTACTTTGTTTATAGGGAAGAGTATAAAAGCAGAGTTCACTGCTTTTCTTTTCCTTGTACCCTTCACCAAACTACATAATAAGAAACAAATTGTAGACACGATAGTGTAAACTTATTATTGTATATTATACTTTATTATTGTAACATTTTTTTCTATTGATGTACATAGCTTTTAAATTTGTAAATATTGTTACATCGTTATACTGTTACGTGGTGTTGTCGGTACGAAATAAACTCATTTATTCATTCGTTCATTCATTCATTCATTCATTCATTCATTCATTCGTTATCAAGAAACATTAGTTTGCCGATCAATGATTTTTTGATCCAGTTATTGACATAATTTGTACTGCAGTACTCACATACAGACAAAGGTTTTTAACCTTTACACGGCTTCGCGTACTCAGGACTGATTTACTTGTAGTTTATGTTGACACGTACAAAGTTCGTGTAAGCAAACACAAGAGAGTTAGACCTTTTATACTAGCTGTTC
Organism: Eucidaris tribuloides; assembly: GCA_001188425.1. Taxonomy (NCBI): domain Eukaryota; kingdom Metazoa; phylum Echinodermata; class Echinoidea; order Cidaroida; family Cidaridae; genus Eucidaris; species Eucidaris tribuloides. Next base: position 82,500 of record JZLH01S0626520.1, on the reverse strand, counting down.
ACAAAAAGGTCTTTCACATATAATTGTTTAAACATATCGGTCTTCTTTCATGATGCTGAAACCTTAAATCAGGGGTGTCTGGTCATATTAGCCGACTATGTGAACACACTTTAAACACACTGTGGGACACTGTGTTCTATCCAGCAGGGAATCGCATCCTTTTGGCCGTGAAACCAGTTCCCGTCGGTCGTGAAGTGGCCTTGAACCAGATTAATGTCGGATCTGACAACACTTTTTATGGATATTTCCGGGGGGGGGCACTGTCATCACAAGGTGTACACCATGCAAAATATGGACTTTCAAAATGATAAACAAGTAATACTCTGTCAATCTCTGTCGATACCCTAAACAAGTGTTCAAGTATTCAAGTACCCTAAACAAGTAGTCTGAAAAGCTACCATTTTTCCTGATTTTGGCGATTTTGATACCCTCTTCACTGTACGCGCGTACATCGCCCGACCGTCAAAAACAGCCCTTTTTACGCGTTTTTTCTCACGGGCAGTAGGTGTACACCTTTAATGATTGTGCCCCCGGGGGATATTTGGCCGTGAACTACCATAAAGTTTGGCTTATTTTTTTAATCTCTCGGATTTGCACTCGTGAAAAATTTGTCCAGTTGAATTTTGGCCAGAATATTTTTTCGGAGCCCCCCCCCCCTCCACACACACAACACACACACACACACACACACACACACACACACACACACATACCCCTCCATCGGTTTGTTAATATTATCTCAGTATCTTTTGAACTATTTCTGTTACAAAAGGAGGCACTATGTTTTCAGGTTGTCCGTCCTCCATCCATTCGTCCTTATCGCAATATCTGGAGAACGCCCCGGTAGATTTTGATCACACTGTACCTAGCCCAGGCATGCACCATGAAGTGTAGATGGACTGATACGATTTTGTACTTACTGAAACAAAATAAACCTGCAAAAGTGGGTATAATAATCCGACAGAGAAAAACCTGTGCACAGTACTATAATTTAAAAAAAAACATATCGAGTCGAACGCAGAAGTTCTATAAGGGCACTGAGAAATACCTTTTGATATGTTAAAAGAAGTCACTCAAGCGGGCCAGTAAGCAAACCATTTTCAGATGGATTAAAGAGACCACGTGTGAGGCAAGTATTAATTAATACCAGAATTTTCAAAACACACTTTTCAAGGGCTGCAGCAGGATCATCTACTAAGATCGCAGCTGTCTCTATCGGAGACTTCCTGCAGCAAGCCGGGTGGTCAAAGGAGCAAACCTTCAATTAAGTTTTGTAATAAGCCACCAAATACGACGGAGCAAAAAAAAATCCCCAGCAGTCCTAAAGAGGCACTAAGAGTGATGCAGACTCTGTGTTGAGCTTCTCTTTAAAAAAAGAGGGTATAAAAATGATCATAAAACATTGAGATCGTGTTGACATAATTTTGTCATTAAATTAGTCAAAAGTGGACCCCTCATTGATTTACATAAAAAAAAACAAAGTACATACGAAACTGGTCATGAGACAAAAAAATCAAGAAAAAATAGATTTTTTCCAATATTTTTGTACAAAAAAAATCGTAGGTTCCTCCTAGTTGCTGGTTCCTCCTGTGGAGCTCACATACGCACTCTACGAACAGGCGCCTTTGCACTCACCTATAGTGCTGCAGAATATGCTGCCCCAGCATGGTGCATGAGTACCCATGCTAAAAGACTGGATGCTTCCCTCAATGACACTATAAAATTAGTGACTGGATGCCTGCGACTAACCCCAGTGAAGTATCTTCCTGTCCTCTCCGGAATCACTCCTCCTGCTCTTCGCAGGCAACACCACATTTGAACCCTCGTTAAGAAGTCACTACAAGACACCTCTCCCCTCCTGTATGACCGCATTGTAACAGCTCAAAATCTTGGCCACCAACGTATACGATCTCGTCGGCCTTTGAGACGCCAAGCAGCCTCACTTCTAGACTCCGACTTCAACCAATACAGAGCAATGGACACATGACTGGCAAGAGACGGCGAAACCTGCCAGCTGAGGATCCTCCCTGGAACAAATAGTCCACCAGGAGCCGATCTTCCACGTAAAGAGTGGGTTACTCTGAACCGACTACGTTCTGGAGTCGGCCGTTTCAATGCCAGCATGTATCACTGGGGTCTTGGACCTTCGGCAGCATGCCTGTGTGGTGCTCCTCAGAACACGTCAGACCACATCATGTCCGAATGCACCAGGCTTGGTCCACCTGGGCTCCCTACTGTTGACCTTACCAACCTAAGCTGTGCCACCGTGAATGGTTACGGCAACTTCGTGACGTAGTTTAGCAGATGCTCTAGTGGCAGACGAATGTGTTGTATAGCTTTCTATGGGATTTATTTCTACCAGGGCTCGAGAGAAATAAATACTGGTATGTTCATACTTGATTCTCCTTATGTAAACATATTAAAGGCAAATCCTTCCAGCTGGGAGGTCCACTCCAGCTGTTGTATAGTTGGTATGGTTAAACTCATTTGGTTCCTGAGGCATTTTCAAGTGTTCCCAATCATGTCATCAACCTTTAACATAAGGAAGTCCATGGAAATGCCAAGTCTATAAATTGCCATGCCCTTTTAAACAAAATGATTATTACGGGTTTCTCCAAGGAAAATGCGGAAGGTATATCATACAACCACTCAGGCCCACGTGTTATCGGTTCATGTCTTTTTTTTTTCAAACGAAACAGTTTCTCATCAGCGAAAAACGAAACAATCCTATACGTCTACCACATGCGAGTATACACTCATGCTCATAATTATGGAATATTTAAAAAAAAAACATTTTAGAAGTTGCCATTTTTCCCCAGGTGAACGATACGTCTGGGGATTAATATTTGTTCACCCCAGGTGATGAACAATATATAATGTAAGTATTCTAGGAATTTGAGCATTTTGTAGCGTCCGACTCGACACTAAAACGCTGTGTTTATAAATGGCGGTGTGTTGTTGTTGTGGAAGTCACATGGTGGTTACGCGCGTTATTAGACTTGTAACAAACAATATTCTGATGTTAATTTAGTGATAAATGACATTAGATCAAAATTTATCAGTTTTCTGTGTTTTTTTAAAATTACTTTAATTTAATACTTTTTCATGATTTTTTGTGGATTTAAAAAAATATATATATATAATTGTTATTGCGCTCAAACGTACCTTAGTTTTTACTTAAGTCATCTCATGAAATCCAAAAATTGCTTCACATACTGCGTTTTTGTGAAATAAACACTTGTCTTGAAAATTTTGGACGATATAGGAGAAAGACCTTAAGTATCGACAAAATATTCCATAATTATGAGAGGGAGTATGTACGTTTCGCCCTCACATTTTCAAACTTACACCGCGGCAGGGGCGTCGGCACGTTTCAGGAATACATTGGAGGGGCAGAGTATTGTTCACGCACAATGCTCTGCCCCTCCAATGCTTTATATTCCTGAAAAGTGCCGACGCCTCTGCCCCGCGGCATGCATTTAATGTATTGATGACCAGAATAGACTTTCTATTTATACTGATTTGAACAGTATGTCACGAACGAGGAAGTATGAGTACAAATTCCACAGCAACACACCCCATTCCATTCGCTGCAGCTTTTCATATACAGGGTGGTCCAGGAAAAAAGTACAGTAAATTTATCATTTTGCCCCTTCAGTATCCAAAACAAATTACTCTTTTTCCCGCTCATCTGATAGCATGTTCTTTTTTTTTTTACAATACTACACTTAGATCGTCAATCTCTGTTCAATAGTTTTCATTCCAGAGGCAGTTTTGCAAAGCGGTGCATTTCAGCTTTTCTAGCGGTAAAGCAGTAGTGAGGAGTTCTATTCATGGCGTCCTTCAGAAATTACAAGTAAACTGGCGCGCTTGGTTCACAAAAACTGCCCTGTAATGGAAAGTATCCAACCAAAATAGATGATCTGCGTGTCATTCTACTCACAAAAAAATAGTTAATCAGATGAACCAAATCCATGTAAGCAATTAATGAGACAAATAATGTTAAATGTAACTGTACCGTGTTTTTCTGGGCCACCCTGTAAAGAGACAGACACAGAGACAAAAAATGTTATGTATAAATAACTATGTAATACGGTGATCTGGAACAGTTCAGAACAGAACACATTTGATGAGGGACGCAGAATAATAGTTTTTGCTATTATGGTGAAGCCATGTTTGGTTATGTGTTGAAGATGTTGCGTTTTTTGAATACGTCACGTGAAGCTCACCTTGTTGCACTCATATTATTATGGCTGGGAATGACTCTACTGCAGATCTGCGTTGTAAATGGTAAGTCTGCATAGCCTTCTTTAGATTGATTCCTCCGGGACAGTATCAGCATGAAGTTGAAGTTGAGGCTCTTGATCGATTTTCTCTGTGGTTGCCTGTGGGTGTGAGACATGGCAATTTACCGTTACCATTAGGAGAAGATTAAACCCTTTTGATATTTGGTACCTCAGGGCAATGTTGAAAATAAGCTGGAACGATAAAGTTACCAACAAAGATGTGCTGGGAAGAGCTGATACATGACCTTGCTGCATAATCTCATGAAATGGAAACTGAGATATTTCAATTTATTTCATTCATATTTCTGTTGAACAACATACAAAATTAAATCAATAGTAAATCAAAACATAGTCAAACTTTGACATTAACAAAAGTGGTTTATAGTGATGCAAAATATTACATAATGGTCAATAGCAAATAAGACAAGGAGTATATATACAGAAATATGAATGGGGCCTATTTAAAGCAAGCTTGAAAGTTGTATAGGCCCCAAAATATTTGTATTAAAAGAACAATTGAGAGTACGGATAAACAAATTGACCGAATAAGTAAGCAAAATAGATCGTGAACACAAGAAACAAAACGAAAACAATAAAAAAGATATGCACGGCATGTATTATGTGGCAGTGGTCGAAGTCTCTTTAATTTGATACTGGAAGGCTTCATTAAAAGGACAAAGTCAAAGAGAAGACAAAGAATAGGATGGAGCAATGACATCGAGATGTGGATATCTGTGACACCCTATGAGGAAGCCAACAGAACTTCAAGAGACAGATTAAAATAGAGAGCTATCACAGTCATTGGCCAACCTTCGTCTCGAAGATGGCACAAGATGATGATGAAATCCATTACTTTCAACCGCTTTTCCATTAATCCTCTCGGTAGCTTGCAACTCAACTCCATGGATTTTGCATGTCATATTCTGTGTTTCGTACCGTGCCTAAAGATAAGATGAGAATTAGTGTGACTCTATGTGTTCGTTTTTAGCCAGTGTTATGTTAAATCCAGAGTAGCCCAAAACAGATTGGGACTAAGGAGGAGTTACCGAGCTTCAGTTAGTGCGGCGCGATGGTAATTGGGGGTTTAGTGTTTGAATATGAATGATTTTTAAGACAGAAATTTTGTTTTTTTGAATTTTTGTCAAAGTTTCTCCTGTTTCACCACTGGAGACATAATATCAAGAGAAGTCAAGAAACAGCAATCTTTTCCATGTCCAATGTTCTCATCACGAGTCTGCTACTTGACGGCAATCAATATTTAAAGGCAGGGATTCTTATTTGCACCCCTCCCACAGCACAGCAAAACATCACCCATGCCCTTTGGCTATTATGAAGGACATGTCTGTGAAAGTTGAAGATCAGTGATTACCTACAAAATTGAAAAAAAAAAACGCGCACAAAAATGTCGTTTAGTGTATGTTCTAGCTAGGGATTTTTGTCTCTACGAGGCAATAACTCAACTCAAAACGTCACTATCTAGAAAGCTAAATAATGGAAATCTTCCACTCTTTCCAGGTTTATTTTCCATCTTGAGACTTCAATCTGCTATCTTTATCTGACAGTTGTAGTACATGTAATTGGTTTTGCTTGAATTCATGTAAAGTCCAACAGAGCTAGCATGTCCTCAACTCTGTTGAGGAGTTCACGAACTTGTTCAAGTGCGTCCACAAAGTCTAAGTCAGTTAAAACTTCCACAGGGTATCTTTGGCTATGGCGTGGCTTTATACGATGAAGCCAAGTTAATAGTTGTTCCCGCAAATTGCCTGTCGCACAACGTAGTCAAGGACTCGGAAAAGAAAAGGGGTTAATATATCACCCTGTAAGCCTAACAAGAACACCAAATGTATCTGTCTCCCCATATGGTGATAGTACCGTTGCCCTTGTGTTGTCGCATGTGGTTAATTAGCTGAAACAATACTGGAAATATATGCATACCCTTGTAAAAAAAAGTACCATAGTTACCATGGTAGTACCATGGTAGTACCGTGGTAATACCATAGTACCCATGGTACCTATGGGTTTTTGCAGGATACCATGGTAGTACCATGGTAAAACCACGGTACTGAAAGTGAGTACCATACTTTTTCGGATGTGCATGGTACAATCAGGTTTGTACCATGGTAGTGATGGTACAAATCTACAGCGATGGTACTGGGGGCATGGTACAACTATGGTACAACTCTGGTACCCACGGTAAATGTAATTTGTATGGTACAAACATGGTTCTTTCATGGTATCGATGGTACTAGGGTAATGGTAGAACTATGGTACATCCACGGTACCTATGGTACCGAAATATGGAAACTTTGTATGGTACAAACATGGTTCTTCCATGCCCTTATAAAAAAAGTACCATCAAAGTACCATGGTCATTAGTACCATCAAAGTACCTTCCTATGGTAATTTTGTCATGGTAATACCATGGTACTAAGAACCATGGTAGTACCATGGAAGTACCATGGTACTACCACGGTACTAAAAACCATGGTAGTACCATGGTTCTTACCATGGTAAGTACCATGGTAAGTACCATGGAAAGTACCATGGTACTACCACGGTACTAAGAACCATGGTACTACCATGGTAAGTACCATGGTAGTACCATGGAAAGTACCATGGTAGTACCATGGAAAGTACCATGGTAGTACCATGGAAAGTACCATGGTAGTACCATGGTAAGTTCCATGGTAGTACTACCATAGATCTAACCTGGTAACTGCTAGCTCATTGCAATTATTCATGAGTAATATTAGCTAACAGGGGAAATCATATTTATCTCATTATTTGACTTGTGTTCCATGAGATTAAGTAATATTGTAATTGTAAATAATTTCAGCAGCTGTAATTTGCATGAAATGGGCTCATTTTGAGAATGCAATTAAAGGAAATACAACAATATAGGACTGATTTACCAATTTCACATGAAGTAACCACAACTTTTCTGTATCTATAAAATGTCGATATATATAGGAATCGAGTAAACTGTATGTTATAGTAGGTAGTGATATAGGTTTAGGAACTTAGGTTAGGAGACAGGCAAATATAGGTATAGTAGGTGTTGTATTAGGGTATAGGGTAATATCTAGATCGATCCCTTGTTGAAAATATAATAATAAGCTAAATAATTTGTGTTTTTTCTCCGATCGCTTCAAGTGTACCATCAAAGTACCATGCCTGTACCATCAAAGTACCTTCCTATGGTAATTTCGTCACGGTACTACCATGGTACTATCATGGTAGTACCATGGTACTTTCCATGGTACTACCATGGTACTTACCATGGTACTACCATGGTAGTACCATGGTAGTACCATGAAATTACCATAGGAAGGTACTTTGATGGTACTAATTACCATGGTACTTTGATGGTACTTTTTTATAAGGGTATATTTTAGCATGATGAAAGAAAAAGTAGAATAGTGTGATGAATTCAGAGGCATATAACTCTTTCATTTCCGTAGGATCAGATCATAGGCCTATAGGATTTTACTGACAAGAATCAGGTTCAGCTGAAGTCTGGAAGACTGGCCGCTTCAGTGACTTTCTCTTGGATATATGTAACCAAATGTTTTTAGAGTGTAGCAAACCAGAAAAAGAAAGGGCGATCTGAGTGAAGCCCAATTTTATAACCAATTGCTGCAAGCATGGTAAAGATCTTCAACAGAATGATTCTGAACAGAATTCGTCGACATGTTGATCCCGGGCTACACCAAAATGGCTTCAGGGAAAAACGCCCAACTTTGAATTCCTCCCATATACTATGTCTCGGCAGACTCATTGAAAGTATCAAGGACAAACACCTTTCTTGAGGCATCACCTTCACAGATTTCAAGATAGCGTTTGATTCTGAATTCATCGAATTTAGAATGGCCGCCATTATCGTATCAAAGTTTGATTTAAAGTTAAAACTCAATGTATGGAGAAGTATTTTCATCGAAACAGCAATACCTAATTTTTTTACGCTAAGCAATGTTTCCCAGTTTCTAGACTATCTGAACTGTTGATTTAAGCATGGACCCTACTGTGCATGATTGATGCCAGTTTACCTCCGTAGCATATATTTTTTTACGAAGGTTGAATCCGCTAAAGCTGTGAAAGCCACGTAAATGGTTACCGAAACAACATTCGCACGTGATGGTCTGATTACGCCAAAAATTATCCAACGTAGTTTCCATCCTTGAGTAACAAGAGCATCAAAACAACGTTTTCCTGAATGGTTTATGTCCCTGATGAGTCTGCCTAGATAAATACTAAAACCGGGATCACTGTCAGGATCACACAGGACCAGATGTTTGGACAATTTAAAGTGCAGACACCTCCGGCAGACACCCCCGGCAGACACCCCCGGCAGACACCATGAGAGGGAATATACCTGTTCAGCAAACAACCGGAACCTTGTTTTGCCATAATGTCCG
>JZLH01S0626520.1:21849-39083 GCA_001188425.1 Eucidaris tribuloides | reverse complement strand
TACAAGCATGACGTAAAAATTCAGAATTTTCTCTTTTATATGACACCTCAGGCGTAAAAAATGATTTATGTATGCCGGAGAACAAGTAAAATTAAAACATGCCTGTTTTAAATGAATAAATTTTCAGAACGAGAGGCGAGCAGAACAATAAGATTCACGCACGGCTGACTTCACATAATATCTTGCTCGGGACACAACAATAAGCTCCGAGTCATGTTCGCATGGGTAATTAATTGCTTGCTGGCTGCCAATTCCAGAAAACTGTTAATGAATGCATTTTGGAACATTTCTGAAAGCAAGCATCATTTCAAATTGTCTTTTCTCATTGATGCAAAGCTAATTTTTCACCAATATGGTATCATATGAAAGAAGATAAAATCAGCTTTTCAATGGTGCCCTTCAATGTCGAAAATACTCAGAATACATTCAAGCATGAACGTTTGAATTTCAAATTTGCTCGTGCAAATGATTTTATACCTGTGTCCCTTCTTATTGTCTTTGCTCAGCCATGCGTGAATGGGAATCTCCGTGACTAGTATCAAATGAAAGAGAAGAAAATATGCTTTTCAACCATGTACAACTTATTTTTCATACTTGTGTTTAAGATATTGAAATATCTTCATCAATCTCGGTTTCCTTTTTTCTGGGACACACTGTATAGCCCGGGGGAGGGGGCTAAAATAGCCCCCACCGTACCCCCAACGAAATTCGCGACTATTCCGCCATGTGACATTTTTTGACTGCTCCGCTCACTGCCTTTTTTACTTTCAAGTCTCGCGCATCTTTTGAGAGGAAGTTTGCAAAAATTTGACATACCGTTACGACGCTGTGCGACTTTTCGTACGTGCATGCCAGCCGAAAATCTGTTTGAAACATGATTTTGTGTACAATTTCAATACAAATTGTGCTTTCAGCCAAAATTCATATAAATGTATGATTATTTTTACTTTTACTGGTTCAAATGAATTGATTTCATGCTATTTATGACTGCAACAGTGTCCCGGACAAACTTCATCGAAAAAACAATAAAATACAAAAGGTGAAAAAAGGAAATACATAAGAAATTCACGAAACAATAAAAAAAGTTAAGAAATTGATTCTGATTCAGCAAATACTATTTGTAGATAATTGTCAGAAATGTCAAAAAGAATATTATCACCAAAAAATAGCCTTCTATGAGCTGTTTAAAGTGAGTTATAGGCAAAAATGTGAAATTTGCATAATTAATTATTTTTCAAAAACCTAACAGTCTTGGAGTTTACATCCGGCTCTATGCACATGCAAATTTTCACCGCGATCGCACAATCCACGGTCGAGATCTGAAGAGGGGCCAAATTAGCCCCCCCCCCCCCCGCCGGGTTATGCGGTTTCAAAAAGCCAAGGTTAATTAGGGTTAAGGAAATATGGTGGGGTAGGTCTCGGTGAGGCAACATCTCCGAGACCTGCTGGAGACTGGAAGAAGACTCCAACAAAAATTGAACATGTTTGATGTTCCTGTGACTCACTGGAGACCCATCTAGTCACAGGAAGATGTCACACAGACTGGGGTCGTCCACTGGTCGCCAACTAAACTCCAGGCATTTGAAGATCAGCAGCCTTATATTTTTTACATGACAAATAATGACCTGTCCGGGAAAAGAAAAACAAAAAAACGTTTAAAACAATTAAAATGATTTTAAAACGAAAAAAAACATTTTTTTTTTTAATAAAACACTTTTTCCCAACCCTGGTCTGCTACATCCCATATCCAAATCACTTAAATTATTTCGTGAAAATATGCAGTCATGTATTTCAATATTGTTTAAAACAATTAGTTGTCTGCCACCCTTGCTAAGCCTCACTCTAAAGTAACATTCAGATCACTTTTATTTCATATTCGCAGGTTGTGGAGTTATATCCTGGAACACTTGATCTATACAAAAGACAGGAGGTTATGTTTCCCGTCACATCTTTGTTATACTGCATACACCTGCCTACAACGATGATTATGTTTTATGCAAATGTTTCTTTCTGACCTAGCATTCTTTTTATGATTCGAAATGATGTCTGGCGTAAATTACCTTTCTCCACCTAGAAGTACAGTCATGGACAAAAGTTGGGAATATATTTTTCTACCAAATGCAGTTTTCAATCATATCAGGAAAAAATTTCTTGTCCTGAAGTAGTGACCTGGGCGGCGCCACAGGGGTCAGGGGATGGGCGGCCACCCCCTATTTTATTATTAAAATAGTGGGAATTTTACTGTTTTTTTTTCGAAAATATCGCCCTTCTATTGTTGTTGATTTTACTAGTAAAAACAATGGCGGGAAAAATGCTCTTTGTCGTCGTCGGCCCCCTGCCTCTGCTTGTCGGACACTGTTCGGCTTGCATTTTGCCTGGTAAAAAAATTGTTAGGCAAAATTTTCCCGACGGATTTCGCCCCTCCTAAAATTTTCCCCAGGTGCCGCCCCTGAGTCGAGCTCATTTGAACTTAGTAATGATATGTTCTGCATGGGTAATTGATCATTATTAGTAAGAAAACTGCACTTTAAAACGTGGCTACGCAAAGAAATAAGCATATTCCAAACTTTTGTCCAGGACTGTATACAGGGTACATGGAAGGGCGGAGAATCCCGTTAGCAATCGGATTGAGCATGTTAGCGACAGCCAGGCTAGAAATACTCCTCGCGAAGTGAAGGGATACATATTTCACATTTTGGTATGATATATTGTCCCAGTAACTAGGGTGGGGCAAGATGTAAAAGATCACAGTCATTAGCGCTGCACTCTTAAAAATCCCGGGTCAGACTGACTCGGATAAAGGATCCGTTGGGTTCACACTCGGAAAAGGGTCAGGTTCAACCACATTCCCGGTCAGGTTTGACGTAACTCTGGGTTAGCCTGACCTGGATTTTGGTCAAACTTGACACGGAATGTGGTGGATCTGACCCTTTTCCGAGTGTGACCTCAACTGGTCCTTTTCGGGGTCAATCTGACCCGGAATCTGACCTAACTCTGGGTTACTTTGACCTTGACTGTAGTCAAACTTGAACCGGAACGTGGTTGAACCTAACCCTTTTCCGAGTGTGACCCCCAACTGATCCTTTTTCCGAGTCAATCTGACCCGGAAAAACAACACTGTAATCTTTACCTTTACTCTAGAATCCGACATTAGGTTCTAATTGTCGAACTGGATACACTGGAGTGAAAATCTACTACACTACTTCTTTGAATACAATGTCGATAGAGGTCCCCTTTGAATCACCTGCGAGTTACGACATACCCTCTTTAGAGGTTGATGTTCTATATTACATCTACATGACGTCACTGAATAAAGATTCGGAGAGTATAAGGAGTGAAGTTGTCACTGTTTCCACGGTTGGCGAAAGTAAGTTACAAGATATTTCAGTTTGCTAGTACGCTTGACGTTCTTTTCACTTCAGTTCAGTTTAATTTCATTTCCGCATTTTTCAACAAATTAACAATTCAAAACAAAATTCATTTTCAACAAATCAACACGATAATCACAGAGAGCGTGTACCGTATATCACTTAACGATAACGATAATAATACCAAATAAACAAAACAAAATAACAAGAATGTTGTCAAAAAATTATTATATAATTATATTAATTTGTTTTCTACTGTTGTGGCACAATTCCTTTGAAATCACTATACCAGTATAAGGGGTTCAGTAACCATTACCATAGAGCTCAGCAGGGGGTGGGGGTGTTGTGGGTGTCACCTCCTCTAGTTTGACATTGCAAAACACCCCCTTTAGCTGTGGAAGGTTTTAAGCGATTTTGGCGTGGATGAACCCCCCCCCCCCTGCAAAATCCTGCTTACGCCTATGATCCTAACAAACAATATTTTCAGTGTTTTGTTCCATTATTTCCATCCAAAATCGGTGACATTACACTAACAACGGACATGAAATTGTTACACAATGTGCTGTACAACATGACAACAGTGTGAATGTTCAATAAAGGGTAGGGTAGTATATGGTCGCAAAGCAGCCGCTTTAGTTTACTCAGAGGTTATGGTCATTTAACATCAAAATGTATAAAAGTATAAAATATCTTATCAAGAATAAATGTTTCTGTGAGTTCGTTTTTTTATTGATTTTGTAATGTAAGTTGTTGATTTGCTTTGACTTTTATTTTAATTAATACATTCTGCTTCGAAAGTTGAATGTTGATTTGACCAGTGATGCAAAAATAGCACAAACGCGATTTTAATTGGATTGACCTCACAAAAGTAATCATAACTCTTGATTGACAAAAGTAGATGAGATGAGATAAAGTATAGATTAACACATACTTTTTTTCAGAAAATGTAATATTAAAATTATTTTCTCCCAATTGTACCATTTTGTTTACATACGGTACTGTATCTGTGATATCCCCGATATTGTTTTCCTGTGATATTTATCGCCTTTCAGATCCAGTAACTGCAGCAAACACGATAGCCCCCGTGGCAGGGGCATTCGCTGGAGGCATGTTGTTAATCTTACTTATCATCCTCATTGTCTACATCTTAATACGGTGAGTACCTCCTCCCTTGAGTCAAGTAATGATGTATTCTTAAGGTGTTGAGAAATTTTGGACCGAGCCACACGAGGGAGTTCTTTTCTTTTTTAGTCCTGTTTTAATTGAAACCTTCTCGGCTTTTTCACAAGTTTGTGGAAAGCATAGCAGAATTTTACACTAGTGAATTAATTTCGACCAGCTGCCTCTAATGTCAGATTCCTAAATAAATTAAAGTTCATAAACAAATAAATTAGATAAAAAATAAAACAAATAAAAATGAAAATCTTATTGTCTAAAATTAGATAAAAAATAAAACAAATAAAAATGAAAATCTTATTGTCTAAAAGAATGTGGTCTTATTGCGTCAAATTCTAGTTTTTTGTTTGACATCATCCTGCTCTTGTTTTCAGAAAGATAATTATTGAGAACGACCTGATAACATTTAATATGATGTATTCACTGTTCAACTATTGTACAAAATTATGTACTAGTGCGAGAGTCTCTTGTTGAGGGCCCGAGTTTACGTGGGGTGCGTGGTCTGTAGTATATCAAATTAACAAACAGCGTAACCGAGAGTGTCATAGTTTCATACACAAAAAAAAAAATTAACGCCGTCGATTATTATGAACAGGGAAACGAAAAAATAGTCTAAACAGGGAAATTTATGTAACTGTTGTGCTACGATCAGAAATTTTGCGATAAACGCTACGGCAAGACCAATTCTGAACAAATTGTTCACATACAAAGCTACGTCGTATTCATTGTTGTTAATAGATCCGTCGATGTGATCACCCTTACGACGACAATCTGGGAAAAGACGACTATATCCGGATTGACGTCACACACGTATTGACGTCAATCCGGGTATAGTGGACTATTTTCCGGATTGTCGTCATAAGGCTGACCACGGATCTAGTTGGAAGTTCATCAATCACATGATGCGCAGTTGACCAACCAGGTCTTAGCCTTTTGACAAGGCATTGTGGGTGTGGGTTGTCTCTCACGCCATTAAGCCTCTGAGTAGTAGTTGTATCCCGTGCGCCTAAAAAGAGACTAATTATAATGCCTACACTCCTGGCGCACCGAAAGATTGGCTGTTAACCCACAACGCCTTTTCTATCTTGCACTCACGAACCAAACTAATTATATATACAGGACAGGTCTTGGAGCCTCATATGGACCGACCATGAATATTCATTACATAATCGGTTTGTTGCCCAATCCACGTTACGGACCGGTTTCAAATCGTACAGTACGTGAATATACCGTAGGGGCCTACTGTTTGAAAAGCAAGCTATTTCCCGTAACACTTGAAGGAATTTGAAGAAACTAGCTATTTTAGTCATTGCAAAATACCTCGTAATTGCATAATGTAACGAATCTAAAGTCGGAAAATAGATAGTCAACATTGATAACACAGTTTCAGAAATCTATTCACCTACTGTCAACATGGACGCATCCATCACAAGCGTCCAGTGCATAGCGCATACTGCGTGCAGAGATATCTCTACGTGTGTACTATGCGAATGAATCGTGAAAGTCTGATTCTGATTGGCTGCCACCAAACGGTGGCAGATTTCGGCTGCAAAACAAGGTTAAAATAAGAAATTCGATGCAGAATAGAAAAGGCCAAGGGGCTTCGCCCCTTGCCTGCTTTGTCACTGGGGTTAGCGCGGTTAGTCTCGTTCCAGGCGCTAGTGGGGCATTGCACTGACGGGGGAAATCATTAAGCCCTGAGGCCTTGATCAAAGGCTAACCAGGTCTCAACAAACTGACAGATGCAATAGTCACTATACTTTCGTGTTAGAAATCAAAAACGTGTGACACACTCTCGACGTGTACTGTATGGTCTCGTATTTCACAGCTTCAGACAACGTGCTGGTCCCCCTCGCCGACTTTCACAGACAGAAGTGGACAAGTCATCAACCAACAAGGACAAGTTAGCGACAACTGAAGACAAGTCGCCAAGAACAGGCGACAACTCACCGACATACGAGAATCAAACATCGGTCGATGCAGTCAAAGATTATCAAGGGATCCAACTGAATACTGGCACGAGAACCAGTGTTTATACGTGTCGCAAAGATGCTACAAGTCTGGGCGACCAGAATCCAGCGTCTCCTCCTCCTCAAGAGAGTACGTACGAAAGTCTAAAAGACATGACTACCCGGCTGGATGATGAAGGTTACCTTCAGCCAATGGAAGGCGATAATCCAGCGTATGAAGAGGTCCCTTCTCCCACCGAATCTACATATTTTCAACCGATTTAGTTTCAGTTCGAAAATAACACATATTAATTAGGAGATTGAAACAGGAAAAACTGAACACTGAACCCAACTCTTACATGTACAGTACGGTAGTTGTTGTTGTTGTTGTTGTGTGTGTGTGTGTGTGTGTGTGTGTGTGTGTGTGTGTGTGTGTGTGTGTGTGTGTGTGTGTGTGTGTGTGTGTGTGTGTGTGTGTGTGTGTGTGTGTGTGTTTTGTGTTTGTATAATTTTTGTTTGCACTGTGTTTGTGTGTTTGTGTGTTTGTGTAGACCAATGTTTGTGTTTTTCTTCATGTGTATATTTTTTGTTGTTGTTGTTTTGGGGTTTTTTTTTTTCGGGGGGGGGGTTACAAGAGGTAAATCGTGGCAGTACTTGAACAATAGAACAAAATTGTGGTGGCCTTCATTTCGTTAGTGTTAGTGTATGTTATGGTGATTTAAGTCAAATTCGTCTTGGACGAGGCAAAACTACTGGTCTATGAAGGTAAGAGCATCTTGTAAGGTATACCATCTTGCGATATAAAGCTGGAACTGTGTGAGAACAGTGGATGTACTTGCTAGGTTTATGGATACGTGTAAAATAAGAAGTCTATGGTACCATTGAATCCTTTACAATAGAAATAGATTAGCCCTGTCTCTTAACTAGTGTTTTTACTTTATTCGTTTATACATGGAGGTAGAAGAGAGAGAGAGAGAGAGTGATGCTATTATTATTGTACAATCAGCATATTTATGGGTTTAGTTTTATATATACGTCGACTATTATCGAGGGGCGGCGCCGGGACGGGGGGGGGGGGGGTCTAGGTGGCCCCGACCCCTAAATGTCAAAATCAGAAATTCATTAGTTTTTCATGAAATTGTGTTCTTTTTGACATTTTCGCCCCTAACAGTCTTCTCCCTCCCTAAGATATATCCTGGCGCCGCCACTGACTGTTATTGATGAAATACTTTATCTTGCTAAATTATCCAATTCAGTTTAGTCGTTTGCTTATAAAACGTGCAATATCTATGTTACAGTGTAACCGTGGCATATATTGCTTAATATTGTAATTAAGTCTGCTTGTAAAGGTTTCTTTAAATAGAGGGACTTGTGGAGATAATTGTATAAATGGATATTGAAATTTACCACGAAGGTGAATTAATCAATTTCCTTCAAAGGAGCAAACATTCGCCAAAAAGTTGAAATGAACAAAGTTGTAAAATGTATTTTCAAAATCACCTCATACAATGAAAATGAGTAAAATTAATAACAAACTCTTTCCTCCCATAACCAATTGTGCAAGCAAACTTTTCAGGAGCTTACCCTGTCATGTAACTGTAATCTTCATTCACGTCTACTTAAAAGGCTTAATACATATGAAAAACAATGAAACTTTGCGGATAAAGTTTGATTATATTTATTTTGTAGACCTAGCATCAAAGTTCATTTTATTTTTATTTAGTTACTTATGAATCTGTAGAACTTTCAAAGTGCCAATTAATATTCGTTTGCATTTTAATCTCAAAATTGCTCTACTAGTTCATTACACATGAACGAAATCATGCAAAAGATAAGGATAATAAATACAATTAAGTATAAAATGTTTTCGCTCTAGGGATTAATTCCAGGTAATATTTTATACCAAAAGGTGCATTTAAAATTTCGTCGGCTCATTGTTATTATAGCATTAAAGCTCTAAAACACAATCATGTAAAAAATTGTCATCATTTTCATTTTGTAATCATTTCTGTTGTATTCATATTTAGAAATTCCCAAGTTTCAGCCAGAAGAAAGAAAGTTTTATAAACGCTAGAAACCAAATTATTGACCGGTTTGTAACTGCTATACCAAAAAAAAGAAGATTAATGTCATGACAGAAAAAGCACACACACACACACGCACACACACGCGCGCACACACACACACACACACACACACACGCACACACACACACTCACACATACACGCACGCACAAAATGCATGCATACACACACCACACACACACACACATACACGCACACACACACATATACTCACACACACACACACGCACACACGCACACACACACATACACACACACACACACACACACACACACACACACACACACACACACACACACACACACACACACACACACACACACACACACACACACACACATACACGCACACACAAACATACGCATACACGCACGCACATCTATCCATACAGGCATGCAGAGCTGGAAAATGATAGAAGGATACACACGTATACGAATAGATGTAGAAATGAAAATGTTAGACACAAGTAACAACGCCTTGATATACATATTCTTTTGTGTTTTATATTTGTATTTGAATTTTTGACAGCATTTTCCATATAATTCTTAATGATCAATACACATTCTACGTATTGGTCGTTTATCTACATTTTGCAGAGCAGTTTGCTGATGGATGCATTTATTATGTCATCAAACTATTACATATTGAATCTCTGGGTCTTGTTCCATACTTTGTTAGACTACAATGGCTTTTGACACCATTACATGTAGTGTGGGGTCGAGGTTGAAACTCAAGTTTAGTTTTGGCGATTTTTTTTTATTTGAAAGCTTTATGCCCACGGTCATATCACACCAATAACAGATTCTGAATGTCTTTCGTTTTTTCAATTAATTAATTAATGAAAAATCTCGGGGGGGGGGACCCCGAGATTTTCGACTATATTTCACATTATAGCATCCAAATGGTTAATAAGGTGTTAAGGTTATCTGAGTTATACCTCATCAGAAAGAGCAGAGTCTGCTCTTTCTGATGAGGTATAACCGGACTGTCCACTGACACGATTTACGCCCTAGTTTCAGGATCGTCAGGCATGGCACAACGTCACAGGAGTCACGAGCTGTCAGTCATGACAGGAACGAACCAAACAACCAAAGGCCACTGTCAAACTCAACCACTGAGAGGATGAGAACTTTTAGAATACAGGCACATATTCACTAACATGGACTGTTGCAGCGCCATAGTGTACAGATTGTGAGAGGAAAAACAAATGTGGTATTTTTCCACACCACCATAGCTGTTTCCGTTGCATTATGGGTATCATTAGTGCACCTTTTTTTTTATTAGTTTAGTCAAAAGAGGGCATTGTTCCATTCTGTCATGACAGTGGCATTTAACTGGAAGCATTGTTAAACGATGCCTTTAAGGCACCAGCTGATGGAATATATCGTTTAAGTTGTCGATGAATTATTTGAAAGGCCGATTTTCCTTCAGATAATGATTAACATATTTCAGCGAATCTTTCAGTACACAATTACTTCACTGACTTGGCAAGTACTTGTATGATTCAATGACTAGAACGCATCATTTTCTCCTAAATTTGTTACAGGGGAAATCTAGTCGTTTAAAGAGTAGTCGACAAGGGTATCTTTGATTTACTACTAGCACTTCCTCTGACGGTATCGTTTGAAATTCTCATTGAACGTGGGACGGTTTTTCGCAAAACATTCGGCCCCTGCCTTGTCACATTTACACATCTCCTTGGCACACTCCGTCCACGGGAAATCCGCGTCGTACGCTTCGTCACCCACTGTGCATGAAAAGAGAGAAGAAAAAGTAACGAAAACAAAAAGAAAAGATGATAATGAGGTTAAATTAATATCCAATATGAAATAATTCTATTCCATTAAATGCAGCAGTGGAAATAGCAGCCGCAGCAACTGCAGCTGCAGTAGAAGTAGTAGTAGTAGTAGTAGTGGTAGTAGTAGTAGTAGTAGTAGTAGTAGTAGTAGTAGTAATTGTAGTAGTAGTAGTAGTAGTAGTAGTAGTAGTAGTAGTAGTAGTAGTAGTAGTAATAGTATAGTAGTAGTGGTAGTAGAAGTAGTAGTAGTAATTGTACATGTAGTGTAGTAATAATAGTAGAAGTAGTAGTAGTACATGTGATAGAAAACGCTGTAGTAGTAGCAGTAAAGTAGAAATAGTAGTTGCGGTAGTGGTGACAGTAGTAGAAGTAGAAGTAGAAGTTGAAGTAGTAGTAGTACTATAGTAGTATTAGTAGTAGTAATAGTAACGGTAGTAGAAGTAGTAGCAGTAGTTGCAGTAGTGGTGGTAGTAGAAGTAGTAGTAGTAGTACCAACAGCAGCAATAGTAGCAGTATTGGTAGTGGTAGTCCTATGTAGTAGTAGGAAGTAATTGCCTTGAAAAACAGACCGGCGTAGAAGCCCTAATAGTCAGTACTTATCAGTGTAGTATCAGTAACAGTAGCCTGTTGCCCATACTGAAAATTGAAAAAGTAATCAAAATTGAACTAACATGATATTAATTAAAAATAGCAACAACAACAAATGATAGAAAGAAGCAGAAGAAGAAGAAGCTAGAATGTAGAGCAAGAAGAAGAAAGAAGCTAAAAGCACGAAGAAGACCAAGAAGAAGAAGAAGAGCAGAAGAAACTCAGCTAGCACAAAAACATTTAAATAATAATATATCAGCCATTCCATATGCTGATCTCGCGTGATCAATTTGAACAAAATTTCAACGTCTTCAAGTCTTACTGTTATCAAACTGGCTTTATTCAAACCAAATTTAACCAGTGTTTTTGCATCAAGGCATGCGCAATACATGATTCAGCTTCTTGAAATGATTGCTTCAATAATCAATACTTTTTTAGTATATGCATTTCTCCTTGACGTGACTCGCTGTGCAACAGTGCATAAAACACAGAGGAATTTTGCGCACAGTAGTTTATCAAATTGATTTTCCTATCGAAACCTACAAGTATGATTTAAGGTTTAGTTTTGCTGAACTAAGAAACTGAGCGAGCCACGGCTACCGCTCAGCTCATTCATGCGTAAGTTAGATTTGTAGCCAAATTTCCATTGTTCGCGAGAAATGGCCGCAAAGCAAAATGTGACGTCGCGTGACAGCAAATGCGTGACTCGCGTCGACACCAGTTCATTTTTATAGCTGCTCATATAGCGTTTAAAGACTTAAATTATAATGTTATATGACAATAACTATGATGCTAATTGTGCAATACCTTATTGATAGCAGTGGCAAACATTCCAGGTTTTTAGCAGACTTTAAAAAAAATTTAACCCATTCCCTGTAAACTCGCGCGATACATGGTTCAAGGTATCTACACACATTTGCACTGCCCAAATAGCCAAAACAATCGAACTTTTTTTTTCAAACGTAATAATATGTTTTCTAGTACTGAAATTTTGTGCCGAATTCTGAAGTCACGCAGAATGTAAAATATGCTTTCGTTTTTTTAGATTTGTCAACATTTTTTTTTTGTGCTGTATTTTGGCAGTGTAGCCTACTGGTTGCACATGTAGTCTCAGTTCTTAAGACAACAATGCCAACTTTTTGACCTCCATTGTACACTCACTCTCTGCCACTGTTTTTCCTCCAAAGATAGCCTTACTGTGCCTCTAAAGTCCACGATTTTTGTATTATTTAAAGCAGTTGACCACAGATAGCCAGTTTCCTTATCAATTCAGGATGGATTAATCTAAATTCCGTCTGAAGCCCAGACTAGGGCATGATGTTGCCTTTAAGAAAGTGTCATAGAATGCAAATATTTCCATGCATACTATTCTGCTTCCTTAACAAAGGTAAGCTTCTTAGCCAGCCCTCGGCACATGCTTGCTGGAGCCCGCTCTGCCAGACATCGCAACAGACTAATGTATGCATATTGCATTTTGGTATAGAAAATGTATTCTATAAGAACAGCCCGTGGGCTAGTTTGTTAGAGCAGAAAACATCCATAAATTCAATACATTATGAAAATAATAGAGATGTACACGCGGCTGTGTACTTTACGCTTTGGGTTCAAAAATCAGTAAAATCTAAAATTGTTCAAATTATTTGCAAACCAATAAGTTATGAAGGCACACGCAATATCAGAAAACTAATCACTTAAGGCGGAAACTATAAGTGGGCAACAATTGATTAATTTCAGCCTGTAACTTGCATGGCTTTTCCCAGAATATTTCGTTGGCAAATGCCACCTGTTTTTTTTTCACCCCCGCGCGTATCTCAAAATTATAGCGGCCCGTAGGGGTCAATCAATTTTTTCCATTTTTCTCAATTAATTCCTCATTTACATGTAAAATGAAATTATACTAAACTTGTAGCTAATTAACATTATGCATAAAATAAGGGAAAATTCAGCCCCCTCTTCATATATTTTACACAGCATTTTCGGCAGTGTAAATGGCGCCCGTGAGCATCTTTAATACCCTTGTCCATGAATAAGTTTTGAGCTGTGTTTCATAACCTGAAATAGGCCGTTTTCTGGGAAAATATGACAAGCATTTGAAAAAAATTATCAATGTTTTATCAAGATTGATGGAAAAAGCTTACCTATACGAAATCAGACCCTTATAGCAATCGGCCCTTCTACTTACTTTCTCAATTTTTGATCTTATACTCTGTTTGCCTCGACTTGTCCGCGACATACAGTACTGCGTGACTCGCGTGCACACTCTTGAGATTGTTTTCTTCAAAGGAATAGAAGGGCAAAATGCAAAATAGCCTTTATACTTCTCTTGATACACTACCCACCACTTTCTTCACCCTTACATGTCAAACACAGACTGAAACTCTTTCTAGTTTTTTAGCTAATCTTAAAAAAATCCCCTTATTTTGTACTCGCGTGGACACTACCTTTCGCTGGCTGTTTTCAATGATGAATACTGGCGAAAATACAAGAAGCATTCGAAAAATTTAATATATTTATTATGCAAACTTACATGGCAATAGCCTAGCCCTATGAATGCAGAACAAGAGCACATGTTGTGAATCAGCCTTAATTTATTTCTCTGGTTTGTGATTTATACCCCAAACCCTTCTTTTACCACAAAGTTCATGTATGTTCAGCGAGCTGTAACTTTAATTTAAACCTGCTTTTATTTCAAAAATCTTTGAGAATTTAGATGGTTTCATCATATTCCTCTCTTTGAATCATAACCGGACAAAAAATCATTGCTTCGCTTCACATTTTGTAGTTTGATGTTGCACCCTTACGTGGAAAAATGCTGATTAAAATGTTTTGGCTTAAACGTTATGTAAATGGTAATAACAAAAAAATGACCAACAACAACATTACATAACTAATAATGCATAATAATTACAAGTTAAGTAATCAATAAACATGATAAACATACACACTTCTATGCCATATACAATCATGATATGTTAACCTCTCCTTTATACAGTATTCTTAATTCATGGTGCGCATCAACTAAATAATACGACAGTACACTTCAAAAGGCAGTGTCTCTCTTTGCAACGGCCTAAAAATTTCAACATTGTGCCAAAAGCACCTCGGCTATGCTAGAGAAAAATCTCGTTTAAGAACCTTTAGAAAGAGTGTAGGAGCTAGAAAAACGCCAGTTTTGAGTAAGAATGATAGTAAATGTTGTGACTTCGATTTTTGATTTTCGCCGTCTACAGTTCCACAAATTTTACCATAGTCCGTACTAGTCTATGTTTAGACAGTGACATGTAGCGTGTCTTTCACCCTCCATGGGTGTGATACCCTGTACTGTACACGCAGATGACCTTGCATTCTTACACTGTGCTCTGATGCATTCCACACAAGCCGCCTGCGCTATAACTGCGTATTACGTAGCAGTACTGGTTAAGATAGCCCCTGATGCTACCCACAGGACCGTGATGTATACTTGGAAGATCATACACTACACATATTGTTTTCTTGTGCATTTTTTTTAAATCTAAAGGCGATTTCTGATACTTCCAGAATTCCACGAGGCCAAGTTACTTTTAAATATCCTAAAAGGCATGGAATAATGTTTTGGCTGGGTTATGGAAGAGGTAGCAAGATCCCTAACGCGCCCCTTTAAGTATACCATGGATCATCTTTTCACTGGTTGCGAAATAAATGACCACGTTTTTCGAAAAAATAGACCAAGTTTATTGTTCACTCGCTGTTTTTACGGTACACTTGCAATGTGTGCATGCAGTGATTGCATCTGTTTGTTTTCACGGTCTCACACACGCGCGCACGGGAACTGGAAGGGGAGATGTGGATGATAATATCGTGAATCCTCATTTGGAAGCGATTTCAACTCGATTGGGCCTTTGTGGTGTTGCCAAAAGTCAGCACCACCCAAAATCTCAACCTTTCTGTGAGGGTACATTTGGCGGAGTGCTTTTGCTAAAGAGGGTCTTCACGAAATTGTTGCTCATGCACACCACGTTCTCTGGAGATGCAGTGACGCATCGACGCGCACCTCATTGAAGGCAGGGCGTATCTAAGAGGGGGGGGGCGAGGGCACGTGGGCCACGGCGCCACTTTCAAGGGGCCGCAAAAAAACGGCAAAAGAGAGAAAGAGAAACGCAAGGGCATAGGCTGGTTTGGGGCAGGGAGGCTGCACATCTTGGGAGGTGGAACTAAAAGTGACATGGGGCAGGTGCCACATCTTAGGGAGGTGAAAACTAAAAGTTGAGTAGATCAGCGCGTGAAAGCAGAAAAAGTGATACTGCAACATTCGTTTTGCTTGCCAGGGCAGGGCACCCCCAGCCTACGCCCTTTAAAAGGGAGAGAAGGAAGAAGAAATTATGATCCCTTAAGGATTATGCGCCCCTTCCTTTCCAGTTCATGAGGTAAAATGCATTACAAAAACTGGTTTCAAACAGGGAAAAATGCGAATAATTTTCTAAAGGCTCGTCGCTCTGCTCCTCGCATATATTTTCTTTCAAAATTTGTAATTTCAGCAGCCCTATCGCAGATGTTAATACAATGCAAAAATTGTGTTTTAATATAAATGTTCACCAACTTTACAAATTGACAATTTTAATGTTGCCTTTGCTTTGGTATATAAGTTTAATCAACTTTCTTAAATACTCAGCGCCGCATATACGATAAAACTTAATAGATTCAGCATTTTGGCCCCAAAGGTTACAGATGATAAAAAAGAAACCTTGTTGAATTTTTGGTTAGCCTGTCGCATAAAATTTAATCGAAATGTTGCGCCTCATTTGGAGGAAGAAGTGATATCATTTATTAATCTCCTGGATTAACAAAAAATCATATCGCCTCGAATGCAGTGTTCCTCTGCTAACTTCCTATGGAATCAGATGCACAAGAAAGTGGCGTTTTTGGATGGTTTGCAATTAATTGCAAAGACATCTACCACTCGTTCACCCTGTTTCCTCGCGTATAACGTCAGTAACCTCATCATGTTCAGGCGGAGAGAAGTCTGGTATTGTTGGCGCAATTTCATTGTTTTGTCCCGGACGCATCACCACATAATCCCTAATATGCCACTGATTGAAGGCAGAGCATTCTCGTTTGCACTTCCCCCCCAAGCGTACACCCAAAACGCCCCACTGTGAACTTATGCTAGTGAGGACATGGGTCCTGTGAAATCTGAAGATCAGTAATTACCTAGAATTACAAAATTCGCCCCAAGCAAACTGCCAGCTTAGTGTAGCTAGATTTTTTTTCTGCACAGACAGTATTCATAATAACGGTCACTATAACCACTTAAATCTACGTTTCTGCTCGCTTTACTTTTAAAAAAATGTTCATACAGGGTGCCCAGAAAGAAGCTACACGAGTATGATCGCTAATTTTCTTCAACATTATCGGCAAAATGCTCATTACTTTTTATTTCGGTTGGTTAGCCATTTTTTTTTTGCTCTCAATAAATGAACCAGAAGAATCATTGTATTTGAGTGACGCGTTTTGATTCTAGGGCCATTTTTCGGAGGCACTATGCAATTTCCCAATTAGCCAGTTCTCAACAGCGGCGGGCGGAGTCCAACACGCCGAGATATTCTGGCATCTCAGCTTACCAATAACACCCTAACCCGACAAACGCAATGACAAAAAGACTTGGAATGCCCCATGCTTCATAAGGAAGACGATGCGAGCTAATGTCTGCCATTCGCCATTGTGCGGTTTGTCCGTATGGCAAGCTGGGACGCCAGAAATATGCTCGGCGTTCGATGACCGCGCTGTGAAAAATTGGAATTTGGGAAATTGGCATGGCCTCAAAAATGGCCCTAACAAGTCCAAGAAACGCCTTACTCAAATCAATGATCTGGTATCATTTTATTGAAAGAAAAAGGTTCTAACCATACGAACTAAACAAAGTAATGACATTTTTGCCAGAAATGGTGAAGAAATTTAGCGATCGTACTCGTAGCATCTCTTTTCTGGGACCCACCCTGTATAAGGTTGATAATTCTTCTAGATACCCGAGTAGTATTACGATCAAGTTAGATTCTAGCAGTGACGTCCTGCGCCTATATGTATGGCAAAAATTTGAGGATTTTACTGTTACAGCGAAGTGAGTTTGCGTTGGCAAGTTCCGCAATGGCAGTCTTGTCCGTATTCGGTACCCAACACGTAGTAGGCGCTGGTTATAAATTTTTACACAAGGTCCCGTCTGTACGCGCGGTATACAGCATTTACTCGTGAGCTCACAGCACCTCGCAAGAGGTTTATTGTCAAAAGAGAGAATT